>JAJHUR010128105.1:1199-28198 GCA_027495735.1 Lutjanus campechanus
ATATTCTTAATACAGAATATAATATAGGCTACAGAATATATGCATAAACATCTGTTTTTTGTCATAATTCCTCAAATGTCGTTATTAAACATTTGTGACAGAAATAATAAACAATAAAGTTTATTGTCAAACATGACATTAAAGAAATGAAACATTTTAAATAACTTAAAATAAAAACATACATGACATTCATAAAATGTTGCCAGTACAGCGAATTAAACAAAAAGAAAACAAACAACAAAAAACCCCAATGCTTTGTGTGTTCTTAAATTGGCATTTTGATTGACAATATATTTATCGATACCAATGGAGTGATGCAGCTGTAATAGGCCGATATCGGGCCAATAATATCAATCGGCTGATAGTGTATATGTGACATATGCTCCCAATTCGTAGTAAGGTCAGAGGTCAAACTCAGCCATAGCACAGCAACATCAGGGGTCTCCTAAGATTCTGTGGCTTGTTTAGAGAAACTGTAACTAGGATGATTCAGCCTGGTCTACCATTAAAAGCAAGTCTTTTTGAAGCTCTTTAATTCAGCATTTATGGTAGCAAAAATTTGATTTGGTCCATCAGAAGTCATTGATAGTCTGCCTCTGTTAATTCACAGAGTCTTCCAGTGCTGATGTCACCGGCTTTTTGTGGATTTTGGGAATTTCATTTTGTCTTTGAGGTTTCAGACGGACGGGTGCGGGCTGTATTATTATTCATTTCAGTCCCTCAGTCCTCGGCCTTATAATTGGTACCAGACGTGTGTGTGTGTGTGTGTGTGTGCACATATATGTGTGTGTGTGTGTGAGTGAGAGAGGGAGCTGTGATCAGCACGTTCAGGGATGCCGGGTTGCTTGCTTGACAAGAAGACGTGCTCA
Organism: Lutjanus campechanus; assembly: GCA_027495735.1. Taxonomy (NCBI): domain Eukaryota; kingdom Metazoa; phylum Chordata; class Actinopteri; order Lutjaniformes; family Lutjanidae; genus Lutjanus; species Lutjanus campechanus. Next base: position 2,069 of record JAJHUR010128105.1, read on the forward strand.
ACCACACACAGCTCCAGCAGTATGCCGAGGGCTGCTTTATTATCACACATATACATAAACTCAGACACGCAGATGCAAGCGCACGTACACACACATACACTCTCTACTGGTGTTTTGCCATAGCCCATAGTCAGCCATGTGCGATAAGTGGCCCCAGGGCTCTTAGTTCCAGAGGCTGCAGATGACTTCTGTGGGCGACCACCTATCTCTCCCTGAGGTCCCGTCAGTCTGAGCCCAGCCTCAACCACAATCCCCGTGGATAAACCCATCCATTCTTTAGTCACGCTGGTTTGGTTGTGGGTAGAGAGTGTTTTGATCGTGATAGCATAATTGAGAAAAATTGTGGAGGACAGAAAGAGCACGCTATAATCTGTGTGATAGGCAGTGTTTTCAAATTAACTCTGCTTACACCGCAGTTTGAATGCACTGCAAAAACAATTGTAGAGAAGCTCTGCCTTGAGTGCAAGAGTGAGTCATTTTTATTTTTCTTTGATTTGTTTCGCTTCACACATTATGATCTGGTATAATTTTGTTACTTCAGCAGATGTGATGCGTGTGACCCGGAAAAGCCAAGTTTCAAGATCAAGCAGCACACACATAAGTGAAAGCCCCAGTGTGTTTTGAGTGGGTGGTTTGAGAAGTCAAGTATGTTGCAGCACCGATCATGCACACGTTCAAAAAGGGAAAAAAAAAATACAACAGCTGCAACTCTAGGCAAAGTCAGTCAGGCCTGAAGTCAGGAGGTGTGTCACACCGGGTGGAGTGGGCAGGAGATTAGTATCTGTTCAGCACTAGAAGAGGGTTTAAACCAAGGGTGGAAAAGCATCAGAAGAGACTGAGGTGAGGACATATGTCGAGACAGAGATGAGTTCCCAGCATGAAGAGCAGGAGTTTGATTTCAGCTATGTGTTTGAGTACAACCAAGATGTCCAGAGAGAACCTGAGACAGGTGGGTACCCAGGGGCACTGGAGGGTTTCTTTTCTTTATTGTATGTCCTGTATATTGCACAGTGTGAGGGCACTGCTGTGAACTGTGACCAATAGGGAGCAGACTTCAGAAGTCAATTTGTTTCTGTGTAAAAAGGCTGTGAATGGGTCTGACGTTTAGCATTCTGCAAACAAAAGATACCTATCTTTATTACAATTCCATAATAACAATTTTAAAGGAGAAATATGTACTATATTTACTGTAATAAATCATAAAATTACCATGATATACCATCAGAGGAAATACTTGCTTTTTTGACAGCATTGCTACAACTTTTTGCTTGCCTGTTTGACAATAGTTATAGTTCAAAATCATGCTGAATAAGCAAGTGTCTGTTCAGTTGTAAAAATCATAAAAATCTTTTTGAAGGAGTTGATGTTTTTAACGCTTAAATTTGTTTATGGAGTCTGGCAGGCAGTAAGGCAGGCAGTCACTGTACTCAAACTCTAGAGTGTATTTCCGGAGCAGTCGGCTCTTGTTTTTGGGATACCAGGCTTGACTTTACATCAACAGACAAGACAGAGTTATAAACAGCTGATCAACTTACAGTGTAGGACTTGTCATCGCTTGTTATTGTCTAACTACCATTTTGTGCTTGTCTAACGCTCCTTAAGTGTTTCTGCAACCTGCCCGAGCTTCCTCAAGCCTGGGGTGGAAGGGGCAGAAGGAAACAACTCGCTTCAACCACAGACTGTTTATTAAATAAGATTCAAACCTATTTACCATCCATGGCTCCAACTTGCTGCAGGACTCATTTTTGGCAGCGCAGTTGTTACATATTGCTCCTTTAAGTTTCTGTTTTTGTCAAAGTTTTTAAGAAAGAAATGAAGTTTTTAGATATGCTTGGATATTATGTTTAGTAAATCGCACTGGGCACCCGCGAAAGGTGTCCTAGGCTTCATTGAACTTGGTATATTGAACTTGTCTGACGCACGTCACATAATCACTTCTGAAAATAGATGCTCATAAACTAATTTTAGACTGACTTCTACCCACATATTATGTGGTGTGTGACAGATTCATCATTTCATGTGATGCGCAGCATTGTGGTTAACAAATATAGCACACTACATCAAGGGGAATGCCCTTCACTGGGTTTCAGACTGAATGGTAGTAATTCTTTGACCACTTTTACCCTCATTGACATTATCAATAAAAGGCAGACATGAGGTTTACAACTGTTGACACAGCAGCCAGACGCTTCAAGGCTAACTGCTAGGCTGACTGAGTTTGTATGTCATTGCACTTGTCTGCTTTTGATTTCCTTGCGCGCTCGCTTGTGCGTGCCCTTTGTTTTCTGTGTGTACCGCGGTGCATCTGTGTGTAACGCTGCAGCAAACTCCCTTTGACTTAATCACAAGCTCAGAGCGATGCGAGAGTGCTGTCAGTTTTCCACAGGGGAGGGCCTAATTCACTCAGTGAGTGATGCAATCAATCAAATAAAGCATCCATCAGCGCTGCTGGAGGAATTCCTGTAGAGTACATATGACAGCAGGGAGTGCCAAGTAGAGCCTTAGATGAACTGATCAAACAAACAGAGTGGCTGTGCAACTCGCGACTACACAGCAACCACATACAGTAACTGCTTTGAGATGATTGCTAAACTTCTCCAGATGTTTATGAAAAAAAAAGAGGCAGTCAGTCGCCGAGACATATTGGTAAGATTTGTGTAGGAGTATTGTTCTAAAATGTCAGTTAATTAGCACCATAATGAAATGGTTCTGCATGTATACTATACTTCTATCCAAGGGTGTAGGTTTCTTTTCAACATTTGGGGCGATACATAGGAAATTTTGAGCATCAAACACCTCATTTCCTACATTCTGGCTAATTTTTCTGCACCAGTTTGGGCCTTTACCCCATTAATTTATGGTGGCCAGTAGGGCTGCAACTAATGATTTTTTTTTTCATTGTTGATTGCTGATTTTTCCTTGATTCATTGATTAGTTGTTTGGTCCATAAAATGTCAGAAAATTGCGGAAAATGTGGATCGGTGTTTCCCAAAGTCCAAAGTGATGTCCTCAAATGTCTTTGTTTTGCCCACAACCCAAAGATTTTTAGTTTTCTGTCACAAAGGAGTAAAGAAACCAGAAAACTGATGAATCAATTATCAAAAATATTTGGCGATTAATTTAAAAATCATTTCACAAACTGTTCAGTTAATTGCTGCAGCTCTAGAGGAAATGTGTTTGTTTATGTAAAGGTAAGCAAATTTCAGGTACCAAGGGTCAGTTCAAAATATAATGGAATGCATTTGAGGCAGTTGTTTCATAAGAACAAAAGTCAGGTCCTACTTTTATGTGTTTACTGGGGTGTCAACTGCACATCTGTTCCCTGCACCCCCCGCCCACCCCCACCCCCAAAATCTACATGCTTCCATGTACTTAAAATATACTTCTTTCTTTTCAGATGCATACAGCTACACACCGAATGTCAGCTTGTCCCTTCCACTGGGCATGGGCAACCCCTGTCTGGCTACCCAGTACCACACCCTACAGTCCAGCCCAGTCATCTCAGTTTCATCTTGCCACCAGACAGGCTACAGCCTCCAGAATGACAACCACGCAGCATCAGGCTACTACCTGCCCCACGGCCTGAGACCCAATGGGGCCCCAGCCTTGGAAAGTCCCCGTATTGAGATCACTGCCTACAGCCAGTATCCTGAGGATGAGGTAGAAGAGAGCAACAGTGAGGACCACATCATCAAACGGGGCGTTAACTCTATTGTGACGCTGACGCTGCCCAATGCAGATGGCTACCGGGATCCCAGCTGCCTCAGCCCTGCGAGTAGCATTTCCTCACGTAGCTGTAACTCCGAGGCGTCTTCTTATGAATCCAGCTTCTACAACTATGACAACTCCCCGCAGAACTCCCCCTGGCAGTCTCCCTGCGTTTCTCCCAGGGGCTCATCCTCACTCCTGTCCTGCCCACATGCCAGCGGCCCTGCGGCTTCCCCTCACCATTCGCCCTCCACCTCCCCTCAGATAGGAGCTGTGGCCGAGGAAGGCTGGCCAGCGCAACCTCGCGGCTCCAGGCCTAACTCCCCTTCCTGCAGTGGAGGCAACGGCAATGGCAACAGTAGCAGCAGTGGGGGCATGGGGAAGAGAAAGTACAGCTTCAATGGCACCCCCTATCGTCAGACATCCTGCTCACCCATCCAGTCACCCACCCCCTCCCCACACGGCTCCCCCAGGGTCAGCGTCACAGATGAGAACTGGCTTGCCAACACCAACCAGTACACCAACTCTGCCATCGTGGCTGCCATCAATGCTCTAACCACAGACGGAATGGTAGATATGGGAGAAGGAATCCCAATCAAGACACGGAAAACCATGCTGGACCACTCATCTTCCATGAGTCTAAAGTTGGAGCCTGGTGGTGAAGTGCTAGGTCCTGATGGAGAGCACTGCCATGAAGACTACCCTTCCCGCATGGCCCTCAAGAAGGAGAACTACTGTGGAGGGTTCCTGGATGTCCCCCAGCATCCGTACTCCTGGTCTAAACCAAAGCCTTACCTCAGGTGGGTGGATCTGCTTAGCAACTGAGTAGATTTAAAGTACCATTTCTTTTCATTTATAGGGGCCCTTTTCCACCAAATAGGCTCTGGTTCTTGCACTGGCTTTGAGAGGAACCATTGCAATCAAGGATGTCATCAAAACAATGCACAACAACCAGTAGAATATGACAAGAAACTTGCTGTTCTTGAACCAGTTTCTTTTTGTGGAAATGCTTAGAATGGTTCAAAATTAGGTCCTCGAACCAGAATAAGGCCAGTTCCATGTTGGTGGAAAAGGGCCCTATGTATGAGTCCTGTTCTACTTCGTAGGAAGATAGGAAGTTTTTCCCTGCCACTGACGCCTTAGTGCTTGCTCATGGTTAGACCTGCTTTATATGAAAAGTGGTCTGAGATAACCTCTATTATGATTTAGCACGATGTGAAACTGACTTGACTTGACTGTGAAAAAAGTTGAACATACTGTACAAATCCAGTAGAAGAAACACTTCAAAGATGACCAGTCAATGGGAAACCAACCCGGTAGTCTTTCCACCAAATTGCCTTGAGAAGACAATGAAGCACACACATGTGTTTATTTATTTAGGCAGATTTATGTTTTCTAACATTCTGCTTAAGGACTACTTTAAAAATTTTCAGACAGTGCAAAGGAAAAAGAAGTCTTCCTATAATGCCATTACTTTACCCCGTTGTCGTCTCGCTCCCACATTTAGTGTTGTTGATTTACTGCAAGGACACAATTGTTTTAGTTTTTAATCTTCAAAGGCCATATCAAAAGGCAGAAATCCAAAAGTATCATGCTTTGCACTTTCAAAAGACTCCTCTTTGAAGATCAAAACTATTTCATAAATCATATTTCACAGGGAGGAGTTCCACTGCATGTGTGTGCCACTGTTTCTATAGCAACCCACACACAAACATGAGAACGCACATAGACACGCGCTCACACAAATTTACACATGCACCCAACTATATAATTGATTTTTGAGTTTTGAGCAAGGTAAGATTTTTCAATTTCAATCGTGTCCCTCATGGCATTTTTTCCAAGCCAATAACACACTTTCCTGTCGGAAATCAAGTGTTTGATTAAGATAGTGAGCAACGGGAAGTAATGGTGACAGGCCTGGCTGAAGGGGAAGCAGTCTGTGGGTTAATCAGCCGGCTCGCTGCTCTGGTGTGTCGCGCCATCAGCCCATCTCTCTCTGTGTTGCTAGCCTGATGTCATGCACAGGCTGGGCAGATAAAGCCCTGCGGGGGGAAATCAGTTCGTTTTGGGTCAACAAACAGCCTGCAAGTTCCACAAAGATGCCAGAGATTGGTTTCAGTCAAGCCACCCTTCAGGTCAGGGGTTTGCGTTTACCAGGCATCCGGCATAGAGAAATATTGTCTTGCACATGTTTGTTTTGGTTTAGATATCTCCACGGTGTTCACATGGGAAGCTCTGACACTCCGTCACGAGAACAATGATGTTAAGGGAGGCCAGCTGTAGCTCTGTGAAAGAGATATCATTCTCCAAGAGAGGGTGTGCTGCTGACCTTATTCCATTGTATAACGCCATTGTCTTTAGTAGTGTAGAGGGGCTGTGCTTGAGAATTTTACAGTTTTCAAATTGTAATGAATAATAATTGCATCAAAGGGCAAGCTGTTTTCCAGATTTATTATTCTGCCCTTGAAATATCTGTCCTCGCACTGTCACTTTCTTAATTCCCTCTGTCTGTTTCCACCTGTCACACCATAATCCAAAACACACTGCTCTCTAAACCAGGGCACATAAGTCTCTCATTTATTTTTCACAAAAATGGCCACTAATTATTACCCTGGCCCGCAGAATTATGGATGTCAACGAATGACTTCAATTGATTAGATTATAGACCATGATGAAATGAAGAAGGATCAAGCCAGTTGGATTACGCCAAAGTGTCCCAATTTGAGGCTAATTTAAAGCAAGTTTAGAACCTTTTGATTTCGACATCCTTGGCGGTGATGGAACCGTGGAAAAAATGTAAACTCGCAGTTCCTACTTTGGCAAATCATATGTGACTACAGTTTTAACAATAGATTAAAAAAAAAAGAGAAAAAAAAACTTTTATTCCAGGAAACCTGGAAAACCCTGGAAAGAATAAGCAGACGCTGGATGTTTAGCCCAGAAAGTGTAAATCTTTCATGAACTAGATAGAGGTTATTATGTTGTATCTAGGGCTGCAACTAATTATCGATTGATCGGACGATTATTTTCATGAGAAAGAGGTTATGGTTTAGTCTACAAAATGTCAAAAAATTATGAAAAATGCTCATCACAATTTCCCAGAGCCCAAAGTGACGTCTTCATATTGCTTCTTTTGTCCAATCAACAGTGTGAAACCCCAGAATTCTTCATTTGCTATCATAAATGACAAGGAAAAGCAGGAAATCCATACATTTAAGAGGCTACAATCAGCAAATGTTTGACGTTTTTGTTTCAAAGATGACTAAAACAATTAATCTATTAGCAATATACTTGGCAGCTAATTTTCTTTCAATCAACTAATCATTGCAGCTGAAGTTATATCAATCACTGGTACAGTAAACAGGCAGAAACTCTGTGTATTGTTATTCTATCCTAATAAAAATCTTTTATGTTACTGCAGCCCATCTCTGCCAGCTCTCGACTGGCAGCTTCCATCCTGCTCCGGCCCGTACAACCTACAGATTGAGGTACAGCCAAAGTCCCACCACAGGGCCCACTACGAGACCGAAGGCAGCAGAGGGGCGGTGAAGGCGCTGTCGGGTGGCCACCCCGTAGTACAGGTATGTTGAATCAGCTCTTTTAGAATCACTGTACACGTTGCTGTTTACCAAAGACAAGGTTTGCTTTGTGTGTGTAAACTGTTTAATAATTCGCTGTCATTACAGCATAAGTGGTAACACTCAGACAAGTGCATGCTGATTAACAACACTTTTTCCTGTCCAACAACAAGCGAGTGACATGGACGTTTGGCTGCCACTGACTTTATGACAGCATGCAGTCAGAGAGCAGACATGACATTTCTTTCATTAGTCTAGACTCTGACTGTTTCTTTCTTTTTAATAAAAAAATGTGAGGTCTCATGAAGTCAAAATCATTGTTTTAGGGTTTTTATCACATATGTATTGCACTACATGCCAGTATCTGGCCCAACAATGACAAAAAAAAAATTAGTTTTGTAGATTTTCACAGGTATTTTTAATGATATTTCAGCATTTGTCTTTTCCTGGACAACAATTAAAAATAGTTGATAACTCATCTTGAATACACCAAATTTCCATCCAATGAAACGCCTTCTCAGCATGGAAGGTGTACATACATACATATATTCAGCAGAGCACATTGGAGTGTTTATGTGCAAAAGCACAACTTTATAACTTAATTCACTGGTTTTGGTGAAACTGGATTTCTATGTTTTTTTTTATGAAGAAAGTATTTTCTGTTTTCCCCTCTGATGTCACCCTCTGAGTTTCAGTGATTAAATTTACAGTAATAAGTTTCCTGAGGAACAGATAACTTTAGCAGCTGACTTGTTGCTAAAGTAAGTAGCTAACTGTGACTGTTAGCTGCCGTTAGCAGGCAACGGAACTGAGCTCAGCAGCCTCCCAGTGAACACAGCCGCTCACCGGGACAAACGCAGGCTCTGAGACATACAGTACCAAGGTTGTTTACGCAATTTTCTGATGGAAAGATAGCTTGGCTTATGGCTAATGGCTGTTAGCTCGACTAACTGTCAAAGCACTCTGCTAGCTATAACATGGAAACTAATTCTGGACTATGTGATTTTCTTTCATACTATTATTATCTGCAAAAATCTTACAGCTTATTCTGGAGAAATAACGCATGACTTACAACAGACAATATTACATTGTCTCTATCAATTAAAGTTTGCATCAGAAAATTAGAAACTATTGTAAAACTTGTCAAGCCACTTAAAGAGATTTCAAAGCCGTCTCAAAAGCCTTTCCTGTACCTTTTGACAGCAGCAGCACAGTGTATACACACGCAGTCTATACGTTTCTGTGCGTGCTAGTCTGCTGTGTTATTAATGTGCCCTGAAGCTCAGACTCAATCTACTGCTGCAAAAGTTCAGCCTGACGAGTGCAGTGCATGCTGACTCAATTAGTATAGAGCTGAACCATCGCCTCTCACTATTGTACTTGGCGAACACTTAAAGAGCACACGTCAGTCTCACCAGCAGCACAGCACAGAGCTTCTTTCTCTGCTCCACTGTCATCACACTCCGCTGACATCTTGGTTTACTCAAGGTGGGGATCCAGCCGTGTGTGCGTGTGCCTAAGGTTGAGGGTTAAGTTGCCTTTAATGTCATCAAAATAAAACTGCGTTTAACCTGATAATTACAGGGGCATTCAGTGATGATCATATTGTTGAAGACTGCATTTTCAGATTTCATTTCATGGCAGATGTTGTATTTATCATGCAGCTAAAGCAAACACTGCACCTTGAGAAAACATTTTTTTTTGGACCAGGTCAGTTTGAAGTCGGTGGTCCATCCCTGTCACACAGATGCTGTTAGCGCCACAGCTGTTTTGTAAATAGATGTTGTCAGCACATCCTGGTCTGCTCAATGTCAAACGCACTTGACAGCTGTTGGCCAACGTGGTGTTATAAACAGGCCTGTCAACCTTCAGGTTTTCTCTGTAAATACAGGTAATCATGCTCCTTCATTACAAACCTTTGTATATCAACATGCGGGTGAATCAACATTTTACCCTCGCGCCTCCCTGTGAGGCTGACCAGACGTGGCCTGCCATGCACAGCTGCTGTGGCTGGCAGGTGAGGCTGGTTTTGATATAGCTTACACCACTTTCTGACTCACTCCAGGGGCCGGAGTAAAAAAGTCATGAGTAAGCGTCCTGTGTGTCTTTGCATATACAGTCTCGTCCAGATTTAGATTGATGACTTGGGTTGTTTATTTCATCAAACACAGGCACCATTTTATTGGCCAGCTTTGCGAGGATGTTTTCAAGCCTTACTTTGTGTGTTGAGCAATTATTAGTAAGTAGCAGTCATGGAGAAAATATGATGACAGCTGCTTTGCCAACACAGCACCCACCCCCTCCTCGCATAGCTCACACTTTACTCTTACTTTTTGGTGAGGAGTGATTTATGCCTGTGATATTGCACGTGCAGTCAATTGGGATATCTTGAGGGCTTCCAAACAGTGGAAACCACTGGAAGCACGGCAGCTGGCAGAAAGATAAATCCATAAGGATTACGCAATCATGTGTACATGCTAGAGGGTACACTATAGCAGAAGAGTATGCACTGTATCTTTGGGGAGTTTTGTACAGTTTGGAGAACAAAAATCTCACAGAAATCTGTCCGTCTTGCTCTCTCTTAGGAGCTGTGTCTCCAAAGCATTTTTCCTCTGCCCAGCTGAGAGAGATTGAGAGCACATTTCAAGTGCAGCTTTTTTTTTTTTTTTTAGCCGAGACACTTTGGTTGCTAACATATGGAATATCTGCGGAAGTAACAGTTAATTTTAAGTGTTGCAAGTACCTAATTTTGCAGATAGTTTGTGTTATCAACAAATACTGTGTTTATAAGGTAGAGTACTTACTTTAGTCCGTGCTCTGGCTGAAGGGAAGGCCAAACGGAGAGAGGACGGACTGGTTGGTCTTTTGTGGCTGAGGTAACATCTTGGGGAGTACTCTGTTTGGATCAAGAGGTAAAGTTGGCTGGGGCCCAGTTCAAGGAGTACTTTTGTCTGAGCAGGACACAGTTTGTGGTTTTTGCCCCACCCCTCCTCTACAGCGATTGGATGGCTGGGTAAAATGCAGAGTCAAACCATGCCGTGCTGATATGCATTTCCATTACCACTTATAATGTGCCAAGCTGTGCCGAGTCACGCCCACAATGGACCACTTCTCCAGAGTGAGGCCAAAGCGTGGGGCCAAATGGGTTGCGGTGACGTCTTTTCCACCGCGGCTAACCTGTGACAATCCCCCTTCCCCTTTAAACAAGTGTGTGTTGCAAGACTCAACTCGTCCGTGCAAGAGATTAGAGAGAAAGCCATTTTAAAGCCTATTCAGCTCTCAGTACTTTTGTAGTGTCTACCTGAATCTCTGCGGTTTGAAGTTTAGTTTCTCTCCTGTGTCGCTGTTTTTACTCTCAAATATCTGATTTATTTTACTGTTTCATGTTTGCTGTCAGTCGGATAGGAGTCATGTTAAATTACTGCTGATGAAAACCCAACATTTCCTGATTTTGCTGCTTCATAATAAAAGCTTTTAAATAGCTAAACAACTGGAGACTTTTATTGTGAAGAATGTAGGAAATGAAACATATTTATCCACGTTTATCCTGTTTTACAGCTGCTTGACTCAAGATAAACACACAAGACACGCCTCCATTACAACAGGGTAGCCTTGCTGTAATGGAGATGTGAATCCCTGCTGTGCTGGGCTGACGAGCCGGCACATGTGTGGAAAATGGTTTAATGGTCAGCATTTTACCCAATTTTCAACTCTCAATGACCAGGAAAAAAGCCAAACGTGCAGTGCTCAGTGCAGAATAGGGAGTCAGTGCTTTGTCATGCAGCTGGCATTTCTAGCATAGTGTAAATACGTGGCACTCCCATTGCAAACAATAGAAAAAATATGCTGGCCCCAAGAAAAAACACTTTGGTGGACACAGCCCCTTAGTCTTTCTTGAAGTGTTGTGTGAAATTGTGTTGTTGCAGCATTTTAGGATAGGGCATGCTGTAGTCCCCAGTGCCCTGTGGTAATGAGTGGCAGGCGCTGGATGGGTGAGGTGCAGTCAAGGAGAATAAGTCAATAATGACACGGGGACACGGGTGTAGGAAGCAGCAAAGGAAGTGTCTATGTGTGTGTGAGTGTGTGTGTTTGTGCTAAGGACTGAAGCGAGTAGAGAGAAAAAGAGAGAAGGGGCAGAGGGAGTCACCAGGCAGCTGGGGCTTGGCTGCCCCTGGAGATGCTCTGCATCCTGCTGATTAGGGCCTGGGTGGCCCTGAGGTTGGCTGAGCATGGCACTGATGGGGGTGGTGGTGGATAGGAGTCAGAATCTCAGCACCCATCGGATGCCACCTCCCCTTTCCATGCACCGGTGCCTCCCTCCCTCCCTGGGGGGCCTGAGGATGTCACTCCTCGTGAACCGTTCATCCTTCAACCATCTCCCAAGCTCACACCAGCAGGCCTCCCTCTTTTGTTTTTTTAGCTCATGGATGATCAGACACATGCACTGTGAGTGATGGTGACATGTGTGTTGGAAAGCAACACTGGATTGAGAAAACAGCAAGATGAAAAACATGATGGGATACACTGTTTTCTACAGTTTACGATGTCCTCCGGGAGACAGCGACTGACAGATAGTCAAACCAAGATGCTCAGCTGCTCATTTATTGTTGCTTTCTTGTTACTGAATAACAAGCAGAGGTGTTTTTTTGACAAATACGCAGGAAAGTTCAGCATCCATAAGGTCTGACATCATCCTGTCAGCCACACCACATTCAGTGCTATCCCCCACACAGGATGGAGGGATTGTGGGATGGGTGGGTGGAGAGAATGGAGTGTCTAAACTCCAGCCGCACTCCGATGAAAACCTCTAGATTATGGGTTACCTCGACTCATTACCCCTCTGCTGCTTGCACCGGCTCTTTGGGCTTCCCATTGCAAATCTCACTCATTTATTCTGGACCCAGACTCGGTCCTTCCCTCCCCTCCTCCGCATCCGCAGCCTTTTAACCTCCTCTCTCCCGATTGGTCCACTTTGTGACCCCCGTGACTGCTTTTCCACTTTATTTACTTCAGCAGACCACAACGCCATTAGGGGGATCGAGGGTACTCTATCGGCTCCTCTCACACTGTTCCAGACGCTCGCCTCTCTCACCACAGCTATGCCAAACGTCTACAGGACGATGATGAGCCATGCTCAGGAGAAAAAAAACCCAACAACCTGGGTCTACCTTCGCTCGGAATATCACCACAGCATTGACTGATGGGTTTTTCCACAGGATAACAGTGGGAAAAAAGTGGAACTGTGCCGAATTATTTTCATTGAGAATCACTGTATGTTAAATAGTGGACGGCTCTGAAAAGTGAAGCCAATGTGGAAGTGTCTTAAACCTGCATTATTTGTAATGGCCAGCAGGGGCCACTCCACTGATTAAAAAATGAAGTCCCTACCTTCCTCTCAGACCCTGCCTAGACTTGATTTATGACCTCATCAAAAAGTTTCTTAACGAGTTTATGGTCTCAAGTCTTCTTCTATGCAGTATTTTGTAAATTATGGACCCATTTAGAGTAAAATAGATGATAAGGAAGTGTATGCTTTAGCGTGGGGCTACCATGTGATGACAGGTCAGTCTCAGTGAGTCCATCCAGTGCAACACACAGGGTTCACGAAACTCAGATCAAACTTTCATATGTGAATCAAGATTCTCTCACTATATTGGCTACTTCTCACCACTGTTTATAAAACATATTTTAGTGCACTGTTTAGCTGTAATATGAGAAAGATTACAACCAGCTGCCATTGTGTCAGGTTTCCAGTGAAGTTTCCCGAAACTCAGATCAAACTGTCACATTGTTGATCAAATATCTTTGATTAATATTCTTTTACTTCATTGCCCATTTCTGGCCTAAAATGGTTTCATGCACATATTTCAGGGTACTGTTTAGGTGTAATACAAGAAACCCTGTGGCCAGGCAGGTCGCCATTATTTCCTGCTGAATGGATGAGCCAAAACCAAGCACCATCCAGGTTGTAGTACGTCACGCACCAGCTCTATGCCCCCATCGGTACTGCAAATACTGTGGTTGCAAAAAAACAAAACAAAAACAAGATGGCAACCCCCATAATGCGTTGTCATGGTTGGTTCACATTTGTTTAGAGTATAGTTGCCAAATACATGACTAGGCCGGCGATGGTATGGATTTTTTCTTACTGTGGTGACAAATCAGAGGCTGTGTTCTTGACTTGTGTAGCAGCACTGATCCTTAGGTGTATTAATAGTTCAATGACCTCAACACGAGATTGACCCTTCCAAAAATAAAATTTGAGTTGATGACGATAATGAGCTCAACCCAGCGATGGGCATCACATGGCGGTATTGTTGGCGGTAATGTGGTTATCGTCACAGCCCTAGACATGACCTGGCACTGATCTAAATGTGGGTTCAGTTGAAGATGTTTGCTTCAGGTTCAACCTCAGTCAGGAAACACACAGACATCCGCCAGACCCTCAGTAACAGTACACAGCAACACCTGTGGAGTATTAAACCTATTGCGCAGCATGCCCTAGCCCTGCATATGGCCAGTTCGTATAGGATAATGACTGGCCTATAGGGCTTTCCCCCCCAACGCATACACACACTCTCTCCCTCAGCCTCTCATTAAGTCTAAAGCAGCAACAGACATGGTGTAATTTCAGCAGGATGTGGCCATCATCCCTATTAACGTGTGCGTGACTTAATACCCATCTCCCTTCCTCTGCAACTGTATGTAATGCACATCAAATTTGCAGTATGTTTCCGCCACGACGACGATGAAAGACCTTGGCAAACATGTGCTCAGCTCTTCGCATGTGCGGTTTCACCTTGGGATCCGGTGCTTGCTGGGCTGCGTAATGTCTCAAAAGAAAAGCCCGATCTACAGCACCCTATACTGTAGCTGCTAATTGCTCATTAAATCTACTGCCGCCTCTTGTTTGATATTCAAAAGGCTCGGTGTACCCTGTAGTGCTGTTAGGGCTTAGTCAGGGCTGTTATTCGTTGCCCAAAGGGGTATTTATGCCACTCTTAAATTGTGGTTCTCCATCTGCGGGGCTTCCCTTACACTGGTATTGGGCTACCACTAATTACCAGTTAATAGCAAGTGGAAAATATGGAGCGAAATTCGCATCGTTTTCACTGGTTTGAGGTGATAACCAGACAGCCCACAGATTTATGAGGTAAGACACTGGTGGTAGCCCTGCTATTGGGGGGGCACAGCAGTCGTCCGTGCATCATCTTACTCAAATTCTCTGTAGGGTTGGATGATATTTCTTATGGCATGCTGTGCTGCTAACAAAGTCATTCTTTTTATATGGAATTTGGACCCTCACTGGTCTAGACATGGGCTAGTGCTTGAAACTATGCCCTCAATGACATAACGCTACACTACTCAGTTCAACAAAAACGTTTGAGGGATATGGCTGTTTGGTTGCTTATAAAAGGAGCAGCTTTTGGAGCTATACGGGAATGCAGCACATTAAAGGGTTGCATATGTTGCCTTATGCATTCAATATGAGGCACTGGAGACATTAGCGGGGCAGGAGGGTGATGGAGTAAAGTCTGGATGGGGAGACAACTTGGATGAGTGTACATTTAATTGGGTACAGCAGAGGTTGGCTGTGTGACTGTCAGCACTTGACAGAGAGAGGGGAGCATGATAATGGGAAAAAGCCTGAATCTGCTGTTGTATTTCTCCTCCCCTGCTTCGGTTTCTCCCCCCTTCCCTTCCTCTGCTGCTTCCAGTCGTCTTCTCTCTCTCCTCTCCCCAATTCTCTGCGCCACGTGGACCTCTACGAGTCATGACATTTCTCCAGGCAGTGATGAAATCACTGCAGAGGGATAGAAGGCAGCCCACTGCAGGCCTGTAGAGTGTATTCACACTCAATTTCAAGCCAGGCCAGACACATCTAATTTACCAGCAAGTCATTATTAAACATTACATGTTCAAATCCTTTCTTTGAACTATCGAGGCCAGAGGCAGGCAGCTGGGACTGTCACTCTTACTAAAAAAAGGACATCTAAAATATGCTATGAAAATATACTCAACAGAAATATAAATTTAACACTTTTGTTTTTGCTCCCATTTTTCATGAGTTAAAGAAAAGGACTTAAGACTTCTTCTATGTGCACAAAAGGTTAATTAGCTGCAACCAGCAGCTCTACAGGTTGCTCCATCAGTTGATCATCAATTCCATCAGCTCCATCAGTTGATCATCAATTCTCCACCTTTTTGTGGCCACAGTTTTTGCCCAAAGAGGCTGAAATTGTGAAAGGTGTGTGTTTGTGTTCATGACAATGGGCTAAAAGGGGTGTGGCAGTGGGAGTGGCCTATCACAAAAAGGTGCATGTACACCTGTACACTACATAACCAAACTAATGAACCATATGTCATAGACTCTTGTGTGAGGCATCATTGGACTGCAGAGAGTTTCTTGTCCCACTGGTGTGATTTAGTCCCATTCATTTTTTTTGGGGGGGGGTGAGGGCTTTAATGGACAGGAGAGCTCAAGATATCAAGATATGACAAGACAGGATGAGTGTGGGGTGGTGACATGCAGCCAAGGGCCGTAGGCAGGAGTCAAAACCACGGCCGCTGCAGAGAACTCACAGTAAACGTGGCAAATGCCCTACCTACTGAGTTACCAGGCCACCAGTCCCACTTCTTCAGCCATAGATGTCAAGTGGTTGTCTGTGTTTGTGAATGCATGCATACGTGAATCCATGCGCGTATATACGTTGCATTAGCTGGTCACAACAATTGCCAATTTGATGCATTATCAAGGCAAAGGAGACATGCTCAGTAAAACAGACGAACAAACTTGTGAACAAAATTTGAGGGAAATAAACCCTTTGTGTCACAGAGGAAGTCTTAGAGTTTTTGCTTCAACTCATGAAAAATCGGAGCAAAAACAAAGTGCTGCATTTATATTTTATTGAGTATATATTATTCATTTGAAAAAAAAAAAGAGAAATTGTCTATCATTATTTTATCAAAACAGATTTCCATTGAGTGAAGCAAAGAAAATTAAGGAAAAAAGAGGAAAAAAAAGTCTTTTAGGGCTGTTTCTCAAGGACTTTCTATACTGATGATGGATCTGTAACAGTCCAAAGGGACTGGAGGATGAATGGTGGAAAGAGTACGGGATGCACCCTCCTCTCCCTTCTTAGCCCGACACCCCTCCACATCATCACAACTGACCCAGACAATACAGCTGCATACAATTACACAATTAATGCATCAGCTGCCATATCCACAATGTTTTACTTGCGCCTCAGCTATCAGAAAATGGCTCGTGCAACAGTGGCTTGTGGTGGGAGGTGTAAATGGATCTAGCTGACACAGTGGCAGAAGTTGGCACCCTGAAACAGCTGCAAATCAAGCCTTGATTCAACCCTCAGTTTAGATTATCTCAAAATAAATATACAGTACGTGTGCCAGATAGGCTGCAGTTACGGCTTTGAAAAGCTCATCTGGTCAAAATTAGCTGCTCTCTGGTCCAACCTCGCGGGCTGTATTAGATACAAATACAAAGCTGAGGTCACAGGTGTGTGTGAAGCCGCTGTCGTCAGCCCACACTTTAAGTTTACGGCACTATTTTGACTTTATCCCCGCTCCGTCTTATTCCCCCTTTGAGAATAAAATGAAGAAGTAAGTTTTGCGCTCTGCTTGTGGTGTGAGTCTGAGTGAGCATCACAGGAGTTACGCAGAAGTTAAAGGGAGAGGGTCAGGGAGCACATATGGTAAAGGGATCGGGGGAGGTCGCCCAAGGGGGACTAGACCGCCTTCTTTTGCTGCTGGGAAGACCAGCGTCACCAAGAGGGACTACCTGACCTCATTAATCACTTCCTCTCCTTCATGAGGTCACTACGGCTTTGAGTGTGGACGCCACCGTCGTCGTGCGCTACCGCAAGACGAGTGAAAGGATAAAGATCCCCCCCTCCGCTCCCTCCGTCCTGCCTCTCTTGCGGGGCCTCCTCGCAGCCACGTGGCGGCTGAGGTAATGGCTGGAGGTCACCGAGAAATCCAAAGAAGCCTTCTGAGGCAACAGTGACAGACGACACAGCTTTGTAGCGCGGCTGCCTGAGTTTTATTAAATCATAAGGGGACGTCATGCAATTTAACGCTCCGGTGTTTCAGATTTGTACCTCATGCTCCGCCGTAGAGCTCTCACGAGTCAATACACAAGTAACTGGTAGCATGTGTGGCTATGGATAATTACCTCTGGTGACACCATAAGTAAAATATAACAAGCAGAGCGGGGTCTGCTGGTGAGATCACCGCATAGATGAAGTGGTCCCTCGGGATGCCAAAACTTCAAGAAGCTCCTGACCTCGGCCTAACTCACTGATGACTAGCATGTGTGACTAGCTCACAGGTCAAGACAGCTGCTAGAGACACTATGTAGAGCTGAGGAGAAAAATAGGACGGCTGAAAGTGGAGATGAATGACAGCCGTAGCTTTACGCTCCCTTGATATCTGAATCAAAGATCAAAGCCAGATAACCACTGGTGCAGAGATTATTGAAACATATGGATATAAGCTCTACTCCAGTGACTAGTCATATTCTATTTTTATTTAACATAATTAAATTCTTTCACTGTGAAGAAAAAGAACACATCTTCTGCTTTGTCCCATATCCAAAGAAATCTGTCATCATCAAGCTCAGACCAAAGGCATTTAATCTTCAGGTTTATTATCAGGCCAGACAACCTTTAATACAGTATCCAGACAAATCTGTTCTCAAGTCAAAGGCATTAACAAAGATTAATTTAACTTTAAGTTAAGTTTATTGATGTAAACTAAAATTAAATAGCGTAGTCTAGCCAAATTGAAATAAATAAATGGAAGGGAAGAAACCATTCTTTAGCTCTGTATAACTTGTTACATTGTTTGCTAGCTAGCTGTAAGTTAATAACATTGCATTGTTTGCTAGCTAGCTTAAAAGTTAATGAAAGGTTACACTAGCTATCTGAAAGTTTTGAAAACATTACAATCTTTGCTAGTAAGCTAAAAAAAAGTTAACAAAACTTAACATTGTTTGGTAGCTAGCTAAAAGTTAGTAAGCCTAGCTAGCCTGCTCGTGGTAGCTCGACAAAGAAGATCTAATTTCTCCTCCTTTGAGAAAATCTTGATAATGGATTGGTAATAGTATCTTAAAAACAGTAGCAGCAACTGGCAGACTGTTTTAATGGATCAGCTGGAGTGAAAGGAATGAAGAGAGATATCACACATTTTTGAGTAACTTGATTAATTTGCTCGATGCATGTCAAAAAGGCAGCCATTTTATAAGTTAAACCTTCTCAAGTGTCAGTTTTAAGTTAATACTGGATCACATTTTAAGTTTTTTTGTTTTGTTTTTTTCATTTTGAGATTTAAAGGTTTGGTGCAACATAATTTAAAGTTAGGCCGGGGTGTCCATAACAATGTAGCACTAATTTACACAGACTTCTAATGACATAGCTCTCCAGTCCTCCACCAACTTTCCTCTTCCTCATACACCCCCCCCCCCCCCCCCCCCCCCCCCCCCCCCCCCCCCCACCCTGACCACCCTCAGAAAGGTAATTATAAACCCATTAATCAGATTATGTCATAGGTTACATGTGGTCTGCATTTTGTTATATGACTCAGTCTGTTAGACAAACAACAGGGGTCTTTTATTCCGTTTGACGGTACTACTGTTTTCAAGGAGCTCAAAGAAAATTGGTCTGCAGCGATGCGCCGGTGTGTGCTGCGGTAATTGACCAATTTGTGGGATTTTTCAGATGGCCGTGGCTTGGTGAGCGCTGGTCTAGAGTAAGCGATCCCTCACAGTAAATGTCACATGTGGTCAAGTAGCCACCTGGGTGGATCCACGGAGGTCCACTCGATGAGAAGTTTAGTCCTCTCAGTTTTCTCTTGGTTTGAACCAGATGGATTTTGCATTTTCTAACGGTTTTCAGATTGAAGAGATTTCTAAGGCCACACCAACATCCGCCCATATGACCATACTGTATGACCACTTTGCACTGCAAGGAGCAAGAATATCCTGGGAGGTCTGCAGAGTAAGGCTCAGTTCCACTAGAAATCCACATTTGGTTGGCAAATTATTCTGGTCAGAAATCACTCACAAAGTATCGGTTGTCCTTCACCACACTTTGGAATTTGCAACCCTGTCTGTGTGTTCATATTTCTGAGCCATTACACACTTGGTTAAATCATCAAATAACGTTACTTTTGACAGTGTCGGAAAAGGATCCAGGGATGCTGAATGTAAATTGGCAGCCACAGGTTATATTTGAAGTGTGTCGTTGACCCCCAAAGTCAACAGTACTTTTCAAACTATGCATGGCTGGGGAGTTTTCCTCTCTTTTTTAAAAAGATTTGATCTTTTTATTAGTTGAGCAGTAGCAGCTAATGGACGTCTTTGAGAGGAAGTGGTACTTGTTTGAAGTGGTGGTTCTGATACAGGAGTCTCTTTCATCACAGTGGGACACAGTCTCTGAGCTTTAATGGAAATCATAATGCATGTTCATAACTGCCCAAAGGCAAAGGGGGCTAGGTCCCGCCTGCATGCCAAGCTCAGTGAGCTTTTTGGCGGTTATTGCAGTTAGGTGTAAAGTTTGCTGAATTTGACAACTTATGTCTTATCTGTGTAGGGTCATTAGTTGCACTCTAAATGTATGTTGATACTTTTTGAAAGTAAAAGCAGAATTTCAGTTATTTCAATTCCTTTTTATTTATGCTAATGATTTTAAGGTATGGTTTGTCAATGCCTAAATTTCATCCCATCTTATAGATATAGATGTTCATTCATTATATATGCTGCTTATTTTCATGAATTAATCGATTAATCATTCAGTCAATACAATGTCAAAATGCATCTAAAATTTCATCTTCAAATTGCTTCTTCTTGTCCAACCAACAGTCCCAAACCTATAGACTCTTCAATTACTATTATAAATGGCGAACAAAAGCAGCAAATCCTTACAGTTATTGAGATTTTGCTTGAAGAATGCCTGAAACCATCATAGGGAAAACTGGTATCCTTACTAACACAAGGTTGTTGCAGGAACAAAGTTGCATCCGAGCTTTTGTGGCATTGTAGCAAATTCCAGGGTGCTGCACCCAGCATGTTACTTCAAACATCGCCAGCATGTTGTCCCCCTGTTTCCACCAACTTTAGAGGCTGTGAGCAGCACATCTTGAGGCAGACGATTGCCCTGATTTCTTATTTTGTCTCTGTAAGGGGCACTTTCCACTGAGTCACTGTCAACTGGTTGTCTCTCTGTGGGCACTTTTTTAATAGCAGCAGTGAGATTTTAATGAACAGTGAAGTGATGGGAAGCCAGCCCCTCCATCAGCCCCCATGTCTGTACCCAGGAGATCCCAACCCAAGACAGACATCAGAAACATCAAAAACTTTTTCTCTTTTTTTCACAATCCCCTAAAGGAATGTAGAACTAACCCAAAAAAGAACTGCAAAGACCACTGAAAAAGGGTCTCCAACCCAACCAAAAAACAAACAAAGAAAAGGGGCTTATTTTCGCAGCCCCTCTACCATGTCAGAGCTATCATTAAAACCCCCTTTAACTATCAGTAGCCGATGTGCATTCAATTTCTATTTCCTAAATGAGGGGTTGCCTGAGATGGGGGTCTTAAAACCTGATGTTGCCTCTCACCTGGATGCCTTTGTTCTCCCGCCAGCTTTATGGCTACATGGAAAGCGAGCCGCTCACCCTGCAGCTGTTCATAGGGACCGCAGACGACCGCCTCCTGCGACCACATGCCTTCTACCAGGTCCACCGCATCACCGGCAAGACCGTCTCCACCGCCAGCCACGAAGTCATGCAATCCAACACCAAAATTCTGGAGATCCCTCTGCTGCCTGAAAACAACATGAGAGCCATGTGAGTGCCTCTTAGACCTTCATGAGTCACCTATCCATCTTTTTCTTTCCATATTTTTCACTGGTACCCACAAAAACACACACACACACACACTTCTTTCTCTCTGCACTTTCGTCTTTGCTCTCGCTCTACAAACAGAATGCCTGATGATAGGCATTGTACAGCACACACTTCTAAATATGCCTTCAAAACTGAGATCTGGACTTTTACCCCAGGAGATGCATGATTTCCGAGAAAGTGAAGTAAGCACTCAAGTGTCGACACACTGAGTTCATGGGTGGCTTAACTCTGACCGATGTGTGCACTGTGTAGGGAGCTAGAGCCTTGCACTTGATAAATAAACATCCAACCAGGAGCCCTCATGGAAGCCATTGTTTGCACAAATTATGTCTTAAAAAGTAGCAACCAGACTAGAATCATGAAACATTGACAGTCCCACAGTCCACCAGTATGATGCATGAAACTCAAAATCAAGATTAAAATTTCAGGGTACTCAATTACTTATACCCCTACACCCCAGAATGTGCTATGAAAAAGTTTGAATTCACATGGATAAAGAAAAGAACTGGCAATTCAAAACTTCAATTAATGACCATTAAAATGTATAATGGGGAAAAAAAACTACAAATTACTCTTGGAGTGTTATGTATGTCTTCAGTGACTTATCATAGTATGAAAACCACTGGTGTTACCAATTACATAAACAATGGTGCCGATTAATTAAAATTAAGTGGTAAACACTAAAGTTTGCTAACATGTGTCTGTGTTGACTGATGTTAGTGTTTACTAGAGTTGGGTGATATGCTAATATTTTCCAACTGGACACCATCAGCCCATAAACCAGCAGTTGCCCATATATATCACCCCTAAACCCCAACCTCTTCCCGAGTCTCGGCTAGGAGATACAGTATGTGCAAGCATATGCTACGTACATTGGCTACCTCCAGTAGATAGACAAAATAAGCTCAAAGTGTCAAGAAAGGAAATTTTCACCTATTCACACCTATTTTCTTTACAAAACAAAAAAATACAACCGAACAGATATACACAACCAAAGTCTCCTTAAAGCGATATTCCACCCCAGAATATTAGTAATAGTATAATAGTACTCACCCAAGACTTTGTATATCTCGCAATATTTTCACACGTGCATCCATTAAGAGATATACGAAGTCTTGCGATACATCTTGCGAGATATACGAAGTCTTGCGATACATAGACGCCATGTTTACATGCTACCTGGGAGGCCGCAGTTGACATCTCAGCTAAAAACATGGTGTAAGTGGCGCCTTTTGTGGTTAAATTTTAATGACGCGGCTCACGGACACTTGGATTACACCACACGAACAGGATGTGGTCGCCATTCACTGCCATTAGCTGCAACCCTGTTTTCTGCTGAAACTCCAGGATTGTTTTGTGAACTGAAGATCTTCACCCATCGTCACATCGGCATACGGGTGCGTACATATTGAGTGGACTGTTATTCTGGGGTGGAATATGGCTTTAACACATCGTAAAGCACGCTCTGTTTAACAACAAGACAGAAAAATAAAATAAAACTCATCAAAACTATCTTGCTTAGTCTTCCCACTGTTTTAACAATCACCGACTCTGCTTTGATCGAAATAAATCATTGATTAACAAAGTTACATGTGAAAATATTCTGGATCTACAGGCTGTTTTCCTGTCACTCATCCACCGGCTCAGTGGGTTTGTACCCTGCAGCTGAATGAGAGTGACTGACTTAGCAGCAGCTCTCACTCTGCAAACCATTAAATTAGCAAAAATTGCCCCAAATAGACCACTGATCACTGATACATTTGTCTAATTGTCCAACTCAAGTGTTTACCACAAGATGAACTAGCTAACAAGCTAACAGACCTTTTTTACAGCAGCCATATTGACTGAAATCTCAGGGCAAACACAGATGTTACCAGTGATACTAATTAAGTGTCTACTCCATGCAGGTCAAACAGAGTCAGGGCGCTGCTGTTGGGCATGTTGGCTCACTGGAACTAAATACAAGACCTTAATTAGTATCACTGGTAACACCTGTGTTTACTCTACTATTTTATATCAATACGGCTGCAGTGAAAAAAGTCTATTTTCTCTAGCAGTTAAGATATCTGCTCATTATGAGTTCTGGTGGTCTGTGAGCTCAACCAGACATATTTCACTTTGTGAGAGTGAACGTGTGGTTAGAATCACATGAAGTACTCTCCTAAATATAAACTTGGTTTACCTTTAAAAACATGAGCATCCGTTCGCTCGGCTGAGGTAAATCAGCCTTGGTCTCTTTCATCCTCCCTGTAGACTTGCAGTAATCCAAGGGGCTGAGCTCTGCAGTGTGTCCGGGCAATAGCTCCTGTCCTGGGGCTCCGCTCAGACTAGGCAGCACTGAATTTTTTGGACCGGGGCCCAGAACTCTGTGTTATGGATAAAACCACTGTACCTCTGAACATAGGTTACATAAGGCCGTTACCTCTTACTGCACCTCAAGTTTATTCTTTGCTGTTTCAAATTTTAAAATACTTAAACTTTTTGTAAAAACAATCAGTAATGATTGGGACATATTTTCAGGTTTGTTTGAATACAGATATTTATAGGACATTGGAGTTTCCTGACTGGACAGTGGCCTTCTTTTGGTTGAATGATTTTAACATTCATACTGCCTTACAATATCATTTCCAACAATACCGCAATTTCCCTTATATTGTATCATATTTAGGGCCGCCCCTGAATTGCCTTGACTTAATGTGTCCCTGAGGATGAACATGATATTATAAAGAATATTGAAGAGGAAGTTTCTTTTCCCCTTTGTCGTCAGTGCACACGCTAAAGGAAGAAGAACGAAAGTTCTGACTTTATCCGCCGACTATCTGAAAGGTCAAAGACGGAGAAAAGCCTTTAACTGTCTCTTTCCACTGAGCTGTTTAACAGTCGTCTTGATAACGCTACAGCATCCATCTATCTGCTCTCATGCCAGCGATCATTTGAACGCTGTGTGGGATGCAGACAGTCGAGAGCTGCAGTCAAACTTTCAGACAGTTTCAATCTGTCTTTTTTTTTTCCTATTCTAGGAAAATTCATCTCATGCACATAACGTACATTAATTTAAAGTCATATATTCCCTTCTGCAAATTCTAAGAAGTACAACATACTGTATGATCATAAATACCTGCAGCCTAATCAGCAATGTCATGCACTGCAAGGTAAGCTTTTGACTGTTATCACTACAGTTACTATGAAAAAGTTGTTTTTTCAGCTCACATGTTGAGCATGCCTTATAACTTTCATCTTGTGCAAACATTTTCCTTGCTGAAGTTTTAACTGTCCCACATCTCAGGTTATATAGGCCGTGAAAACTGTCTACAAACTCATCCACGATGTCCATCATCTTGTGTTTGTTTTAAAACCATATGCATGACAGAACACTTACATCATGCCGGGCTGATAAGGAGTGCCCAGACAGCATAACATGTTTTTTGTTTTTTTTTTCTTATTTATTCACATTGTCCAAACCAAAGTCAAGAGGAGAAATGACTTGGTATAAAACCTGACATTTACCATGTTCCAGGAAAGGTGCCCAAAAATCTACCATGTAAAATAATTGAAATGCCAAACCATATCCCATTTGTATTCCCTCACTTTTTTACCAGCCACACAAGTTTTATTTAAATGCATGAAAGGCCATGGCTGAAAATGAATGCTTTTTTTCCACGGAGAAAGGGGAAAGAAAATTTCACCCCTTTACCTCCCAAAATTGTGAAATGACACAAATAAAGACAGACAGCACAGTAAAGGCTCTACTGCTGCACATGGCAATGATTAACAGAGGTTTAAACCCTAAATGTATGAAGTGTAAGTCTTGAATAGTGCGAGGGGACTGGGGGGGCTTGTTGCACTCAGACGGCAGTAAAGTGACTTTGTGTACACTGACTGCAGCTCATGGGACGTCTTGTGCTCAGTCCAGAGGCTTCCTCCAGAGAACTGCTAATTCTTGGACCACCGTGACCCTTTAAAACTGTGATGTGAAGTCATTAATGTCCAACTCCGTCTTTGATGACATGCTGGATTAATAATGACACGGTCATGCTCCCGTGAACCTCCAGTGCATGATCTGTAACACCAGCGGGGACTTCACTGCTGGTCTTAATGTGCAGCAACTCTGCTCAGTGTCTCAGTTCTAACAGCCAGTTGAGGCATCAAATCTGCTCTCCTTTCAGGCTTTGTACATACAGTTCTTTCTGTAGGAAACATCCTGTATGATTACATTGTGTAATGGCAGCCTGTTCTCACTTTTAATGCATCAAATAGGGTAGCTTGGCTATGTTTCAAACTATCATGCTGTAGGCAACCCTTTAACACTTCACCTCAGGTTCTGTACTACGTGTTTTGATGAAGTTGTCTGCTCACAGAAGGATGGTGATGGCCTTACAGACTTGTTGGATGATGACTGCCACAACTTGTCCAGACAGTCCAAATGCATCCACAGTTTTATAGCATCACTTATATAGATAAATACAACTTGCATCCATTTGCGCCCTCATTTTTGTTGTTGTTCCTCCCACAAGCAGACATAGTCTTTCACTGAGGTTCATCAGGCCGTTCAGTGAAAACTGTCCTCGCCATTCCACCATTGCACAAATTAGCCCCTCATGTCAACAAACAAGATAACAGCACTCTGATGTCAAACAAAAGAGACAATGGTGAGGACGCTCTGTGACGTTACAATGCAAATGCTCTGGTGTCCCAGTTTGAGTTTTTAATATACCTTCACTTAGCCAGGAGTTTTCAAAAACCTCTGTTTTGAGTGACCTAGGGCCTACCTAACCTCGCCTTTATTTTGGAAGTCTACCTAGACAATTCCATATTTATTATTGCTAACTTCATTGAAGAGTCCTGCACTTGCAAAAGTGGTGCTAGAGACCGTATTTGATGAGTTGGGAATGAGAACGTGTTGGTAATAGCAGAGAAAGCAA
>JAJHUR010128105.1:29155-59717 GCA_027495735.1 Lutjanus campechanus
AAAGGCTCTACTGCTGCACATGGCAATGATTAACAGAGGTTTAAACCCTAAATGTATGAAGTGTAAGTCTTGAATAGTGCGAGGGGACTGGGGGGGCTTGTTGCACTCAGACGGCAGTAAAGTGACTTTGTGTACACTGACTGCAGCTCATGGGACGTCTTGTGCTCAGTCCAGAGGCTTCCTCCAGAGAACTGCTAATTCTTGGACCACCGTGACCCTTTAAAACTGTGATGTGAAGTCATTAATGTCCAACTCCGTCTTTGATGACATGCTGGATTAATAATGACACGGTCATGCTCCCGTGAACCTCCAGTGCATGATCTGTAACACCAGCGGGGACTTCACTGCTGGTCTTAATGTGCAGCAACTCTGCTCAGTGTCTCAGTTCTAACAGCCAGTTGAGGCATCAAATCTGCTCTCCTTTCAGGCTTTGTACATACAGTTCTTTCTGTAGGAAACATCCTGTATGATTACATTGTGTAATGGCAGCCTGTTCTCACTTTTAATGCATCAAATAGGGTAGCTTGGCTATGTTTCAAACTATCATGCTGTAGGCAACCCTTTAACACTTCACCTCAGGTTCTGTACTACGTGTTTTGATGAAGTTGTCTGCTCACAGAAGGATGGTGATGGCCTTACAGACTTGTTGGATGATGACTGCCACAACTTGTCCAGACAGTCCAAATGCATCCACAGTTTTATAGCATCACTTATATAGATAAATACAACTTGCATCCATTTGCGCCCTCATTTTTGTTGTTGTTCCTCCCACAAGCAGACATAGTCTTTCACTGAGGTTCATCAGGCCGTTCAGTGAAAACTGTCCTCGCCATTCCACCATTGCACAAATTAGCCCCTCATGTCAACAAACAAGATAACAGCACTCTGATGTCAAACAAAAGAGACAATGGTGAGGACGCTCTGTGACGTTACAATGCAAATGCTCTGGTGTTTTTAATATACCTTCACTTAGCCAGGAGTTTTCAAAAACCTCTGTTTTGAGTGACCTAGGGCCTACCTAACCTCGCCTTTATTTTGGAAGTCTACCTAGACAATTCCATATTTATTATTGCTAACTTCATTGGAGAGTCCTGCACTTGCAAAAGTGGTGCTAGAGACCGTATTTGATGAGTTGGGAATGAGAACGTGTTGGTAATAGCAGAGAAAGCAAAGACTGATCCTTTCTTTTTTGCTCTGTATTAGCATACAGGTCTGCCTCGAAACCAAAAACTGCAAAACACTGAACTTCACCTTTCTATTATCTTGTTTGTATCATGTCATCTTTGAAATGTGGTGTTAAACTTTGCCCGCCTCTGCCCCTTCTCCAGAATCGATTGTGCAGGGATCCTGAAACTGCGTAATTCGGATATCGAGCTCCGCAAAGGGGAAACAGACATCGGACGTAAAAACACACGTGTAAGGCTGGTGTTCCGAGTGCACATCAACCAGCCCAACGGCAGGACTGTGTCCTTGCAGACTACTTCGAACCCCATTGAATGCTGTAAGTCACACACACACACTAACACACAGAAATAAACTCACAAACTGGCATGCCTTTTCTCTTGGCTTCCCCACTTAAGCGAAAGGTGGCATCCATTGTTGTAATCCAATAAACTGAGCTGCTATTTTATTACCTGCTGGAGCAAATTCAGTGCCTCTGCACCCAATAAGCTTTATATGATCAAAGCAATTTGCCAAGGCAATAGATGTATTGTACATGATGCCAGACACACGTGTTATCTATCTCAATTCCCATTTTATGACTGAATGCACAAGTTATTGTGGTAAGACTAGCCCATTAGCACAGGTTCCACAAAGGTCATTTGCCAGCCCCAGTTTTGGCACGGTTGAGTGAGCACATTGAAAGAAACCTCTGTTTCTTTGTTATTCATTTTGTGTATATAGGTGTGATGTTATTTGCACCCAAGGAAGCCAATTAAAGTTAGGTGTGGAGACAGAGCTGGCATTATAGTTTATGATTGAAAGTGGATGTTAATCCGAGTTGGTTCATCATTACAGAGAAGGTTTGTTTAGTGATTTCTTTAGTGCTTTAGTTAAATCCTGCTCTAAAATTATGCAGTGGGATAATAGATGAAACGCACAGCTATAGAGTGCTGCAAGGAATGAGTCCTAAAATCGGGTAATGTGTTAGCATATTAGCACTACTGGTTTCCTCATCTCGCAGTCAGTGGGTATTGAATGGGCTTTTGGTTAGATGCCTGAAATAAGGTCTGTGGTTAACACAAGCTTAAGAGATTTGGTTCTATGACAAATATTTTGAAGCTTTATGTGTATATTGGCAGTTGCTAACAAGTGGCTAAATGAGAGTTCAGAGGTTGTCAGGGATATTAAATGTCATCACTGTGAACACTAGTCCCCTATTGGTCGGCACTATAGTGGCGCTGGCGTTAAGTCATGCAATCGTAGTCAAACATGACGGCCCCAATGAGTCTGGGAGCAGTTCGGGAGGGTTAAGATTGGATCTGTAAACCCCTCATATTACAGGACCTCAGTAAAAAGGCACCAAAGTTCAGCTGAGATATCCTCTCGGATTCTCTCAGGCAGATTATCTCAAAACTCCTGTAGTATGAGCCTAAAATCCAATGGAAAAATCACATTAGCTGTGCATGGAGGGAACCAGATCGATGCTAACTTCAATACATCATCACTGCAGAACTCTTATGTGATAATAAATATATGTGTCTCTGGCTGTGAATCTGGTCATCACGTCCCAGAGGCTAAAGGTGACTAGCTAGCCGTGTTTATAGAAAGCAAGGACAGGTGGTTGGCCGTGAGCTACTTGATGGAAAATAATGACTAAAGACCTGACCATGAAAATATTGTTTTGGTGAGTTGTCCCCCTTTTTTTCAATGTCATTTAAAGAGCAGCTGTTGGCTGAAAACCTCTTAGCTTGGGGTCATGAAATCATCATAATAAAGTTGATAAGCCTGTTTCCCTAACTAAGAACTGCTGTTTTACTGGCTGTGTGCTGGGCTCGTGCTTCTTGGAGTGGATGGAGATCAGGCAGTGAGATTATGTGTGTGTGTGTTTCGTTCCAACAGCCCAGCGCTCAGCCCAGGAGCTTCCCTTGGTGGAGAAGCAGAGTATGGACAGCTGCCCCGCCACCGGAGGCAAAATGATGCTCCTGAATGGCCTCAACTTCCTCCCTGACTCCAAGGTGGTGTTTGTGGAGAAGGCGCAGGGTAAGCTGCCGCCGTCACCCAGACCATGTTTACTGCCTCTCGATTTCCCCTCTTAATATCTCCTTCAAATGTCTCTCTCCTACTCTGCCTCCATCGCATTTCCTCAGTCTCTCCTCCCGTCAAAATAGAGCAGGCCCTGCCAGAGAGCCACATGTGGTGTGCATTAAGCCACTATATTTTTAACCAAAGCGTATTTACATTTGCTGAAGTTTCCATTGCCTGTTCACTGGTGCTCGCCACAAGTTAGGGAATGAATCACAAGCAGGGCATGTGCAACGTCTCTTTCTCTCACTTTCCCTCTCTCCCCTCCCCACTCCCCCTTCTCTTCTGACATTTAACCCTCTCGCTTTCTTTCGCTAATGTTTCTCCGCTTCCACCCACTCACGTCGGCCGCACGTCACTGACTCGCGATGAAGAGCCTATTCGACTTTTTTTTTTTGTCCTTTTCTCCGCTGTGAGGGAGTGATGGTAAAAACACTCCTGATCAGGTTTGCAAGTGAACGATCATTTCCTTGATTGCACCCAATGAATCAAAACAAAGGCTGAGCGCAGTGATACCTCTGAAGTCTGTTGAAACACAATGCTGCTGCTAATGATGATGATGAGCAACAAGAAAGGAAGGATGGGGGAGGCAGAGAAAAGATGTTTCTTAGCTCTGATAGCACACATCAAATGATTAGTCACAGATAGATTTCACAATCCCTGATGGTTTTCGTTATGAAACCCCTAGTTAGGAAAAAAAAAAAAAGCTTTTGACCTCATCTATGCTTTTTTCACTTTTTTTCTTCTTAGACTGAGGTCACCAAGAGGTTTCAGGGTTGTATACAAAACAAAGCATACCCCAAATAGTAGAAGAAAACCATCTTTGCATGCATCAATAACTGAATGAATGAATGGATAAAGATTAGATTATGTAAACTGTGAAGAAAAAAAGTGTCTGCACGTCATTCTGGTACACTCCAGCAGCAGTACATCTATGACAGTAACGTCACAGCCGTATTCAGCAGCACTGGTCACAGCGACGCGCACATGCCAGCATTTCGCTGGTGTTCACAAGAGCGATAGAAGAGTTGAGAAAAGAAGAGGTGGAGAAATAGAGGAGAGGACATGAGTAGAGAGGGAAAGAAAATGTAAGAGAAGACAGGAGGGGAAAAGAAAGGTTCGAAAATGGAAAAGGTGGTGAGGGAGAGAGAAAAGAGAAAAAAAAGAGTATAGGGCCTGGTAGTGACCTGGAGCACAAGTTACTTTATTATGAACACGCAGTTTCAATTTCCATTGAAGAAAGTACAAGAAGGCTTGTGTGTGCTGTCATTATAGTTGTTAGAAAGAAAGAGAGTCTGAATCAACAGATCAGACTTAATTAGAATCTGGATTTGCCAAGAAAATTGCAAGTGGTGCATCTCTAAGAAATTCGTATTTCAACAAAACTACAGAGAAGTAAAAAAAACAAAATAAAAAAACAACTCAAACAACTTTCACAACCAGATCTTTATACATTCATATAAATCACTGACAAAAACATTTGCCGTAGAAATTGAAGCAAATGTTTAAATAAATACTCCATCTTGCCGTTTTGAGACAAAGTAGCAAGCTTAACTTTTCAAGAATTGATTACCTGTATATTTCAGTGTTGTGTCAAACCATTTCATGCAAAATTTATACTCTTAAATCATCAATGTAGGCCTGCAGCCTTCAGCACAACCAGGTGATACTTTAATCATTGCTCACTATCCCCCAATTTTAATAAAACATTATTACAAATTAATTAAAGAAGAAAATAGCTAAAAGAAAGACCAAATGTCTCACTCTTCTCTACACTCGTGCCTGGCCTCACCCAGTGAGTACTCTTAAGCACCTTAGGGGTTAAGGGATAGTCATAGCTGGAGAGAGGGAGGTGGATGAACTTGGTGATATGGGGGTCTCCCTCCTCCTGGCTTTACTTAGTCATGGAGGGGGATCCCCTGGAGAGGAAAGCCCATACATACACAACACCTTCACCTCTCCACCCTTCTGCTATTTGAGACTTACGGCCCCTTCATAGGCCATATTTCCCTTTTTTTCACCCCCATCCGCCCTTCCTTTCTATCTACCTCGGGTTCTCTGTTTCCTCATTTCCTCTCCTTTCACTCCCTCATTCTCCGCACTTCTTACCTCTATCCTCGATACCCGTTAAAGACATTAGCCGGTGTGGAGCTCTGCGCTAGCGGGATCCCCACACTCGTGCCTGCCATCGACATTTCAGTGGTTTGTTTTCCGTCTCTGTGGTGTCGAGGAGAAGAAGAGGGAGATCGAAAGAGAGGTTGTCTGTCTACTACTTAGTCTGCTTTTATGTTAACTTTAATGACCCACCACTTCCAGGGTCTCCTAAGTCAAAAAGCCCATTACAGACAGACCGACACACATGCACACACAGGAACACACACATCACTCACTAATGGCAGCTATCTATGAGCGAGTGTGAGTGTGGAAAAGTACTTATGTCCCAAATACACTGCAAAATATTGTCTTTTGGCATTTTAATCAGAGAATCCTGCTGTTTCATGAAGACTTAAAATTTCTCTGACTGTTGATTTAGAAGGACCGGCCTGGGATGAGGAAAAAAAGAGACCAATAAAATTATAATTATATTACAGATTTATTCTATAACTTTCTTTTTATTTTCCTCTGGAAAAGTTCATGACTAAATGCACCCATGAAATACAGAGCATCGCACCGCAATAATTACTACTCACAGACATGTGCTTACACACACACAGTGGGACACACACACGCGTACACAGAGCCGAGCGCTTTGTGCAGCACCACACCAATCACTGCTTTTGCCACAGTGGTGACAGCCATTACTGTCGCTGCCATCAAAGGTCAGGACGGCTGCTCACTTTCCAAAATTGACTCCAATAAACACCTTCCAGAAAATTCCACAAATCCTAAAGAGCAGCAGACGGTTTTTGAGTGTCCCGGTCCAACTTGTGTGAATGATTATATACAGTTAAAATCATCCAAGTTGAGTCAGAGGGAGATCACACACAGCACAAAAGCCTATTAGTGCAAATGAGACAGCCATAAATCATAAATACATGTATTTATTTAACTGTTTCCATTTGCTTTTGCAGACTCAAGGATGTAGCTGCTTTTAGCATAAACATACCCAGATGGCTGCTTTGGAATTGCCTGAAGATTACAATTCATTACTGAGCTCTTAAATAATGGATGACATCAACATTTGAGAGATTGTCCCATTAGCAGTTTCGGGTTAAGTGATGAGAACAGAGACACTAGTCAAATCATTGACACTGGAGCTGCATGTTGCCACTTTACTTTACACTTGTTATTGGGGCCACTGGCATTATCTGAAAATCGATTGTTTACTTTAGTAAACATTAAGTAACCTTGAAGTGATAGTTTGGATTATTTGAAGTGACTTTGTGTGAGGTGCTTATCCATAGCCAGCATATTACCTACGGTATATGGCGGTTGACACGCCCCCAGTATGGAGAAGACACAGGAGTCTCAGTGTGGAAAGCAAAGCAATATGGACAGGGTCAGCAGCAAAATGTGATTTAGCCACCTAAAGACTGCTTTACCTTGCTGTCAGACAGCTTTTTGCAAAAGGAAAATGATGTTTTAGACGCCAAATACAGCTGTCATCCGAACTATCCAAACTCCACTGGCAAAATAAGTCATTTTACCTCACAGAACACAGAAGTTGCTGGTCGATCTCTGCTTTGATTGGTTAGTTTGTATGTGTTACAGTGTGACTATGTTGTATTAAAAGGTTTATTTGGATTCACCGAAATCAGTCAATAACTCAAACAAACTGACACACTGAAGCAGTGATAAACTAGTAACTTCCATGTTCTGCAAGGTAAAATGACTGATTTTGCTAATGGAGTCTGGTTGGCGTGGATAAAATGGCAGTTTTCTTTCAAAACAGACTGTCAGACGGCAATGTAAAGCATCTTAAATATCCTAAATAGTGCCTACACTTAAACAGATGTTGTTGTTTTTTTTTTAGATGGGCCTTTTTTGGTAGTTAAAAGTATCTCATGCAAGCCCACTTCAAATAATCCAAACTCTCCCTTTAATTGGAGGTTCATGAAAAAGCTAAAACATTGTAGAAAGCTTAAAGTAAATAAATGAAATTAAATGTTTTTGGTCAAACATAATATGTGATGTATAAATCTGCCTAATGTTAGTATTCTTGGTGTGAACATACAATAGTGTGTGCTTTAAATGTTACATCTGTGAAGGGCAGGTAGTTGATGTTGATGTTGTCTCTTCATGGGAAAGTGTATAAAGAAGAAGCTACATATTTTTTTAACCTGTTGTACTATTAAAACACAGTCTCTCTCTGTCTGTCCTTTGCTGCCACTTTAATCTTCCTCTCCTCCTCCTATGTTGTTTTGATTGTCTGTCTGTCCCCCCCTGAGATGTCCCCAGTATCAAATGAGCAGAGCTCATAGCTGTTGCCACTGCGGGAGACCTTAATGCGCCTTGAAAAATAATTACTTCTACTTTTCAAATGCCACGTCCATCCCCACTGCTCCACTCTGTCACCCACAGGATAACTGACGCAAACTCTGTGCATCCACTGCATGTGCCTCAGAGTGTGTGTGTGTTTGTTGTTGTGTACGTGTGTGCGCACTATTGCTGCTAGCCTGCGGGCCTGTTTGCGTTGTTCAGTAGGAAGTGTTTTCAGTGAGTCATCCGCGAGGGATTCCCTGTAGAGGGGTGAAACGGAAAAGACAAGACCCTGAGAGGGTAGGCAGGGAGGAGAGGGAGAGGGGAGGAAGAGGAGAGGAAGAGGGGAGGCAGAAAAAAAAACGGGACATCCGTAGAAATCCTGCTCATGACCTTGTGAACTGAGAAATCGGAGCCTACAAGTAATCATATAATGCCCTGATGTTGATTAGTTAATGAATGACCAGTGTAGGGTCAGTTTCTATGAAGTTCCAAGAAAATGTTTCATGTATTCCTGTTTAAAAATAAACTTTATTTATAACTTCAATGGATGAATCAGTACAACTACTTCTCCTAGTTTTTAGGTTATCACAGACCACAGCGGGGAGATCAAATTAATCGGACTGTGGCTGGATAATAGACTCAAGCTGTTTCACTGTAAAAATGGAAAAGTTGAGGGAGCTCAAAATTTCAAGGCAACTTACTTTAATAGATTTTTTAGTTTTGAGCCCAAATCATGCTCTTCAGTTTTGAAAAAGAAAACATTTCAAGATGTTATCTTAGGCTTCGGATTTTCACCAATCACATTTTTCACCATTTTGTGACATTTCCTGGACCGAACAACTAAATAATTAAGTGAGAAAACAATTGACAGAATAATCAATAATGTCATATTTTCAGTTGCAACCATTTAATTTTCAGGCATCAAAATAATGACACATCAGGTTCACAGCTCACTGTGAACAATTTTTAAAAAAATACAATTTTGGGGTTTAAGTCCAGCTAGTATCTAGTTGTTTATTTGCTCTTGCTGTGTTATGAATGTGATGAAATATATATATATATATATATATATATATGTATAAAAGGAGGCAGGACTTGATAAATGTTCACTTCTTCCCACTCCTGTTTGGACATTAATCATTTATTTCTGATGAAAATGTGCTGTTCATTTGAAGTTCATTTGTTACTTTTATTTATTTTGTTTTTTCTGTTCTTGTATATTCTGTTTTATTCTATTTCAACGTGTTCAAAATAAAATCTAATATAATCTAATCTGATTCAGAAATCAGAAATCTAGTGAAGGCCTTGAAATTATGAGTTTTCTCAATTTATTTTACAGTGTTCTGCTGCACTATAAACATTCTGTTTAGCAGTAATTACTGTTGACATGTAGTTTTAATCGACCTTAAGATTTTTTTCATGCAGTGGAGAGTTTTAGCCCTCACATAGCCGCAATGTGGGCATTTATGAAACTTTCCATCTTATTTTGCATTGTTGTGCTTGGTTCAGTTTTCCTGTTATTTTATTATGTGTATGCGTTGAGGTTGTGTCAGTGTTTTGGTTTGCCCAAACCACTCTTTTGGCGCTAGAGTAGGAGGACATACCTGGCGCACCTATTGCAGTGTGTGTTCTGGCTTGCCCTGCTTTCCGTGGATGGAATGAGAGCTAGAGGCAGGGAAAATAGAGGGAGACAGACAAGCAGACAGACAGACAAACAGAGCTAGAGAGAGAGAGAGAGGGAGCTGGGGAAAGCCTACACTCTGACTCAGATGGGAGGTAAGGGAATTCCCTGGTGAGCTGGATAGTTTTTACATCTGGTGGGATTGGAGCGTTGCCTGGAGCTCGGCAGCACCACACAGCCTGGGCTGCAGCTTCTCCACCTCCGCTTCAGGCTGGTCGAGCTCACAGCCAAGACTAAGAGAATTCAGAGCTACAGTATAATCTGTAACATTAGGACAGCACGGGCCACAACAATACCCGTCGGCTATTACTCTTGTCATGTGGAAACTCCTCTGCAACATGCTGAAATATTTGGGTTCTCATACCTTCATAATTCAAGGAACGCAGGCTTTATAGACTCAGATGTGAGTTCATTCAGAGAATGTTTATACTTCGATGAACACCTCTACCTTGGGCAAGTCTAAACACCAGACAAATCGGTCGATGTATTGTACTTCTAGCAATATGTCTAGACTGCCCTTTGTCTTCAGGCAAGGGTAACCTGCATGATCTTGGCTCAGAGTTTTGGCACTATGGCAGTGTAAGGTCAACCTCCACCCCTGCTTCAGGGTAGAGATCAGAGACGTATGAGTTACAGTATTCTGTCTAATTAGGATGGTATACTGCACCAAAATCAATAATTATGTATAATAATTGTAGTTCTAGGAGCCCTCTCACAGAGCTGTAGGGGCTTCAGGGGCCTCTCATGCTCCTTTGCCATCCCCCATAAAGTGAATCATGCATTAACTACTGCATGTCTATGGGTGTACCTATGGCAAAGAGGGAAGGGTGAATCATTCGAAGTAATCTCATTGGATGGTGTTGAAATAGTACAAGGACATTTTGCAATTAGAGTCCTTTAGCCGAGCGCATTATAGGAGTTTTGGACATGGTAACAATAGCCAAGCAACCTTTGTTGCTATTGTCAGCTGACCTTCGTTGTCATGGTGATCTTTGTCATGGTTAACATTGTGAAATGGTTGCAGTCTGGTTAGGTTTAGGCACCAATTTAGGCACCACTTTGTTTAGGTGGTTTGATTTAGGAAAAGATTGTGGTTTGGGTTAAAATCTGTACATTTTTTATGTAAGTCAAGTTATATGCGTTTCATAAGTTAAGTATGTTATGTAATACTCTAAGTTAACGCTGACTTTTGACTGCGGTCTCTTAGGTGAAAGTCTTATGTTTGTTTGACTCATCCAACCATCCAACTTTCTCCGTATGTGGACTTTGTACCATGTCATCTGGCATCTTTTTTTCTTTATTACTTTCACATATAAAATGTCATGCTGTCTTTGCTGTCTTTGTCTTTGCAATCCACACAGACTAAATTATTCACTGAGTTATTCATAAACCATTTGGTGAGACCAGGCTGATTCAAGATGCAGTCATCACTGCTCCCTGTAATAAGATTTATTTGGCTTGCTATGCCTGTATTTTCAGTTTGTTGATCCACAAGGACACAAAGTTAAACTTATTGGCTCCCATGTAAAGGTGAATCCCACAGTACGTGAAATAGAAGTGAAAGTTAGACTCACCTTAAAAGACACTGCAGCTCATTAAAATGTATTTATTTCATAATGTAAATATTCATCAGCAAGAGGCCAGTGCACCAGTTTGGAATGCTTCTTCTTTGGGCACGTCTGTTCATCAAAAGGAATCGGTTGGATCATATCAGCATCACAACAGAGAGATGTCTAGATTGTCCTCTGGCCTCCACCCTTTCTTGCTTGTCTGAACATGGTATAGCCAGATAAGTGGTTCAAATCAAAGAGACAGTTTCTATTGCCCTTTCAGGAGCTGTTCTGAAGGAATACCCCTTTCACAGTGCATGGGACCCTGCACACATACCAAAACAGCATCTATATGGACTCCTCCTCACCATACATCCAGTTTGTAGGTAAAGGGCTTGCTGTGGCCCTCCCTAGGCTGTGATGTACTGTGCAACACAGCGTGGAGAGCAACCAACCTTGATGTTGTCCTTGTGAACACAAATATAATACAAATGTAAAAGTCTGGATGATCTACCAGCCATCCCTCACAGTCTTAAGATCTTTTTCAGACTCAGTGCCACACAGCTGGAGTCTTAAATGGAGGATAAAACCTGACTCTGCTAGCCACCATCCTCCTCAGCCTGCACCCACAGGTCAAGTCAGCTCACGCTTTCTCTGTTATACACCAAGAATAACTCACTTCCTGACTATAAAACCAGCACAAATCCACTGTCAGGTCATAATTTATATGGAAGCCTCTGAATCTGAAGCAGACCCGCCTTTCTCCGATTTCACCAGTCCTCAGATTGGCAGAGGTCAGGTGCTTTTAGAGAGGAAAGCAGCTGCACCTCTGCGATCAGTCATGGGGAAACCTCTTTTCGCCTTTTGGCTTTGCTTTGCATTGGACAACAAGGTAATTGCCATGAAAATATGTGTAAAATTTCTTGAGGCATTTTCAGTCCAAGTAGCAGCAGCAGAGTGGTACTAAAACGGAAAATAAACTTGACATATGTAAACAGGAAAGAGAGAAAAAATAAAATTCTTCTCTGGAAAAGAGACATAGATGCAAAATATGTCTGGGTTGTTTCACAAGACAACCTCCGCAATTAAGCATGCGAATCATATTTTCCGTTCTCAAAAATACTAAAGTGAACTCTCTTCTGGTCAGTGGAAGTTGTTGTGCACTACACAACACTTATTGAAAGAAAATGACTGTCTGGAAAACCAAAGCCTATAAGGTCAATTTGAGGACAAATATGTCATTATTTAGGTATTAGTCCAATTGTTATGCTAGATATAAAACCCAATGAATATGATAAAAAAGACAGTTGGTATCTCCAGTGGTTGTTTGCCTTTTGATGATCATTAACTGGAGTTTACACCAAGTTGAGGACACATCTTTATCATTAACAACAGTAGTGTTGTAGTGCACAAGATTAGTCTCAGAATCAACCACCTTTTTACTCTGTCTTGTCTCACTTTCAGACAAAGAGGACTCAAGATTTTAACTCAAGCTAGTCAAGACCACAACTGCAGGGATGTCACTAAGCTGTGCAGTGTCTGATTTATTCGTTAACATCATTGTGACTGGATCATATTGTTTAGGAAAGATGAAGTGAAACTGAAACTGAAGCGTCATCAAGTATGCACTTGATGATGGTTTCTCAGGGAAGACAAGAGTCATCCGAGAAACCTGATGTTTGCACAAAATATTGTAGTGTGTTACGTAGATGGTAAAACATGATGTTGAATAAAGATTATCACGTTGATATAACCACCTCAGTTTTTGGAAAATTCCCACACATAAATGTTCACCTCTGCAATTCCATTTGATTACTTTATCAAAACATCTGTCACGGTGCGTGTATGTGCGTATACATACAGACATTCATATATATATGGTATTAAAAGGGATGAAGTGAGTCATGTTGTGGCCTTGTCTTGGTCTTAATACACTCTGGTCTTGGTCATGACTTGGTCTCAACCATTTAAAGTCTTGGCCATGTTGTGGTCTCGATTCACTCTGGTCTTGGTCATGACTTGGTCTCAACCCTTTAAAGTCTTGGCCATGTCTTGGTCTCGATTCACTCTGGTCTTGGTCATGACTTGGGCCCAACCCCATAAAGTCTTGGCCTTGTCTCGGTCTCAATACACAAGCCTCACCCTCCCTTGAATCTAATTGCTTGATGAATGAGTGTGTTGTCTTGGTTGTCTGTCTGTGTTGGTGTTAGTCTTTGTGGATCTCATTTACACAAGTGAGTCATGTACAAGAATAGACAGATGGTTGGTTTACCTTCAAGCAGAAAGCCTAAGAATAGGTGTGTGATTCTATTTGTCTGTGTGCTTGCATGTGTCCATTCATTTCTTTGCTTAAATGTGACTTCTCCAGACACAGCTCCTGTATCACCTATTGTTTTGTGCTTCCCCCTCTTATCATTCAAGATGAAGGCCAGAACAAAGGTAGAGGATACTGTGGCTGCGTGTGTGCATGCGTTTGCATCTGTGTGTGTGTGTGCATTACGCGTGGGTGGAGAGGCTGCGTGAAGGAGGAGGTGTTGTCGGGAACAGAAGCGTTTTGCAGATGTTGCAGGGAAGAAGGAGTGAATGGAAAGTTCTGTGGTTATCAGTCGTACAGCACTTCTCTGACTCGCAAAGGTATGCCACGTGTGGCTCCGTCCCAATTCAGTCTCAGTAACAGATTTTGCTAAGTCTGACGGAGCAGTCGTCGAAAAAGTTTGAGGGGAATAAAGTGACTGAGAGGTATAAAAGGTGAGAGGAAAGATCAAGAAGGGAGAAAAGTTTGAAAAACATGTTTACTCGTGGAGGTTGGGGTTGACGTCGTAGTCTAAGGTTTCCCCTCTTGGAGTGTCTCCCAGAGCGGAGGCGGGTGAGATTCCCTCTTGGTTCCCCGAGACGTAACATGAGGAACGCTCATCTCTGTTTGTCTCTGTCTCTCTCCCTTTCTCTGACCTTCTCCCTGTCTGTGCTCACTCTAATTGCCCTTCCATACTCTCAGCCACTTCACAGCATTACGTGTGCCTCATTCTTTTGAGCATCTCAATCGCCTGCCCACATGCACAGTATCAGTGCTGTGCCCCATGGCGGTCCTTCAGTGCGTCTTTTCCCCAGTCGTCCACATCATCTCCATTACAGCGATTCACATTTCTCCATATGCAACTCTTATTTCCCCTCAGTTCAAATAGAAAACCCTTATCTGATCTCTTCCCCGTCTGTTTTTCTCTTCCCCTCAGTTTTTATATATCCACTTTGGAAAGAGATATCTACTGATGTTCACTCTCTGAATAAAAAAGCTGACCACCCGCCCCCACTACCACAGCTCACCAATAATAAGCCAACCGTGACTGGGATCCTTTATTCTTTCACTCGCTGCTGCGTGATGTGAAAAACATAATGCTTAGGGAAAAAAAACAAGAGTTTTACATCTTCCAGAGCTGCTAGACTTCTGCTATCAGTTATTTGGAAACTGACTCTGATTATCTTATCTGATGGCTTCCTGTCCCAAGTGCAGTGTTACAGCGGTGACTACGCTGCTGGATCCATAAAGGCACAGCTGCTGCCTGCCTACCCCTGCTAACATACGGTAGTAGCCTAGTGCCACAGTGCCCATGATATTGCCTCACATGGTGTGCCACTGACACAAAGGCTGTTCTGTGTCACGTCTATTTCTGACAGCCCCTAATGAGTCATCGGTTTTGAAAGAAAAAAGGGAAAAAAAATGGCACTGTGGTCAGTGCTGATTGCCCTAGCAGAGCTCAGAGCGTCTGTTCGCTAAGGTGTGGCATGAAATCACAGAGAGAACCTAAAGAATGTGAGCTGAGCTTCTGCAGGCTCGCAGCAGCAGCTGCAGTAGCTCTCAGGCCTTTTATTGCATGGCAGCAGGGGAAACCTCCTTACCACAACAAGATGGAGATGAGAAGAATGAGAGAACAAACCAAAGCTTCTTTTCTTGTAATTTCACAAAGCAGAATTCAGAATAGAAATGAGGAAGAAAAACAGAAAATGGGACAGAAAAATAGCGACAAATTTAATTGAGATAAACACTGATTAAAACACTGGGCAGTCCCAGTCAACATTTACAATTAATGCTTAACTTAATTATATATTTTTTAAATTAGTTGACTCTACTTAAGTACCACTCTTTTTTGCACTGTGCTCTAATAACAGTTCTAACTAGCTAGCTAATCTACATCAATCATTAGTGAGCTAGTTAGCTAGCATTTCATTCTGTAGCAAAATGCAAGCTAATTAGCTAACCAATCTGCATCACTCTTGAGCTTGCTAGTTACATTTGATAGCTAATGTTTGCAGAACACTAACTAACTATCTAATCTGATCAATAGTTAGATATCTAATTAGTTCACATTTTGCTAACGCTGGATAATTTAAGATGTGACTGTATACAAGTTATGTTGCTTTTACAGGTTTCCCAGCAACATCTTTTATTAATTTTCAAAATATTGTTTTCTTTTCAACACAGTCTAACATAGTGGTTCACAAACTGAGGGGTGGGAGTGAAAATTTAAATGAAACAAGAGTTTGCTGATACTATCATGCTAACTTTTATTTCACTAAATTCAAATTAAATCCTTTTTTATCGGTTTCTTTCCCAATTATTGTAGATGATTGATAATTACTGTGCTGCAGGGGGGCATGAACTTTTTTTTCACCTCCTGAAGGGGGTGCTTGCCAGAAAAAGTTTAGGAAATTTGACCAAGGTTCCACTGGGTATGCTTTTTTTTTCTAAGGATGGCAAAGTCATGACCAGCTCAACTCTGATTCTGATTGGCCAATACTCATCACTTTCATTGATTTAGGTTATTGATGTTGGTTAGTTTCAGACATGAGAAGGGACATTAAGTGTTAACGGTTAGGGTTAAAATGTCAGGGTAAGCCAATCAGAGGCAGGGGAGGGTGGGTCGTACCTTTGCCATGCTAGAGAAGAAAATATTGCACTGGGTACCAAGCTTGCTCAACTGTTATTGGAGCAAAGAGCAAAACAGGGCATTTTTGCTTTAATTACTATATTAACCAGTTAACATTGACTAATTTTTTAGAAATTGTTTCAGCACTACACTGAACACAATGCTAAAACTCCTAATACCCTAAGCCACCCAAAGCACATCGCTTCTTCTTTCCTGGTATCATCTGCAGATTACTGCCATCCTCCATTTAATGTCCATCCTGTTTGTATAATGATACATGATGTTCATAACGAGCCATACTGAACATTGTATTTTATTCTTTTGTCAATAGACGGGCATCATCTGTGGGAGACAGAAGCCAAAGTTGACAAGAACTCCGTCAAATCTGTAAGTGCACCTCACCGACATGACTCATTGGTAATGCTCCTGCTGTCTTCAGTCCCACCCTCCCTTGACACTTTCTCCTTTCCTCCCTCTGTCTCCTCCTCATCTGTCCCCTGTAATGATGTAACCTTTGCTAAGGCGTTGCGAGTTGCAACATAGACAATGATGATTAGCCCATGCAATCCTGAATGGAATTTTCACAAAATCTGTGTACCCTCACGGAGTAAACAGGGGCTGTCATATTGTTTTTGCATCTCAAAAAAACACACACGGATTACAGGATGGAAGCACAAACACATACACACACCTACACACACACACACACACACACACACACTCACGCCACAGCCCTCCCAGCATAGCCAGACGTTTAGTTCACAGCAGAGTGTTGTGGCGTGGTGAATTGGACCTCGACACCTCGCCTGTGCCGGGATCCTGCAGCCAAGAGCAGATTACACCCCTGCTTTTTACCTGCTGCTTTTCATGAGAGCCGTAATGAGAAAATAAACCAGGGCGCTCGTTTTCCTGACGCTCAGTCACACATTCAGATCGTGTTAATATAAAACGCAGTGAAAAGGAATCGTCCAGAGAGGGAAATGAAGCAAATGTTGTTCTTCGTGTCACAGGCAGCTAGTTGTGCTCTGGAGTTAATTAAGATTTCACTGAGGTTCGTTAGATCTGCTCTCAGTGTGGAGAGTCAAGCGCAGGATCTGCGAAAACCTGTTTGCTCGTGCGTGATGACGGTATGTTTTGAATTGCTGATGCCTTTCATCAGCAGCGTCTCATCCTCCCCCACCCCCACCCCCTTTTTTGTGTAAACTAACTGAGGCAATTTACACTGTCTGAAATAAGCCACATGCATCTAAATGCTGCAACATCAGGGTGTTTTTGTCCTTGTTATTGCTGTTATTTCACTCAGGTAAATGACTTAGTTGCATCAGGAGGGTAAATATGGACTCTGATGTCTAATTGGCCTGGAGGGCTGGCTGATGGGCCATGGCTGGAGTCCCAGATGCTGCGAAATTAGCGGGCGTGCAAGGCTCAGCCGGGGGCGGTGGTGTGTGGGGAGGCGAGGTCGATGAAAGACAAATACAGCAGTGTGTTTATTTGTAGATCCAACAAACAAGTAGGGAGAGACAAGCGAGCACTGGCCTTCTTCTTGTGTCAGTCGCCTCCAGACTACTTTAAATTGCTCCAGCCTGCCTGCCTCGCTGTGTTTTTATTGCCATCCAGAGCATGCTAACTTTCATTGGTTAGGACGGAGAGGGGAAAGCCATGTGCACACACACACTTTACGCACTCAATCAGCCACCTGCAGGTTTGCTTTGTCGTCATCTGGAGGGCAGACCTCCAACCCCCCCGCCCCACGGCTCCCTCCATCCACAGCGATGACCAACACAAGCCTGCTCTCCTGTCATAGTTTCTCATTCCCGGCCCCTGTGAGTGTGACAGCCATCCCAGGAATTAGACACAACCGCTCAGACAAATTCTACCCATGTTCCCTTGTCAGGAAGAAAGCGTTTAAAAGTTCACATCAGTCCAGACTTGCCAGGTCTGGCCTTTGGGGGCCGGGGAGGGGGACAGGCCAACCTCTCCACAGGGAGGCATGGCTGTGCAAACAAATAAGCTGGCTAACTCTCTACTCGTCTCGAGCTGTACAGTCGGGGACAAAGCTAAAGCCCTGGGGTTTTCCTCAGACACAAACACGGGCAGTGGACCAACCTCATGGGCTCTGCTGCTGGGTCTACACAGTCCAGACGAGCTCATTTAGACCAGCTTCCAGCCCAGCCTCTGGGAAACAGTACCCTAAATGCAGGCCAGCTGCCAAATAAACATAGCTGTTGATTAGTGTGCTGCAGGAAGTCATACTTATATTTA
This sequence comes from Lutjanus campechanus, assembly GCA_027495735.1. Classification (NCBI taxonomy): domain Eukaryota; kingdom Metazoa; phylum Chordata; class Actinopteri; order Lutjaniformes; family Lutjanidae; genus Lutjanus; species Lutjanus campechanus. The sequence continues at coordinate 47,239 of JAJHUR010128105.1, forward strand.
GAGGGTGACATTAGAAGGTTAGTTCAGATTGGAGCTGCATAATGTGGTAGAAAAAAAAAATACTACGATCATTTTGACTGAAATTGCGATTGCCATATGCAATTATTGGGAATGATCATTAAACATTACAGTTTTCCCTTTTGCTGAAAAAAAACAAAACTATTATGAACGTGATGACGTGGTATTTCTTGGGGTCTGTACCAAACAAACATGTTTTCTTTCATCTGGAGAACAAGATTTATGGGCCAGGGCGTTCATGCACTACAGTACTTTATAATTAACGATTTTTTATCTCACGTTTTTTCCTTTTTTAGAAAAATTGTGGTTTGGTTTTGGTTCTGCGATTTGGATATGGCACTTGGCCATATTGCATTCTAATATTGCGATAAATTGTGCAGCCCTAGTTCAGATTATTTTGCTTTCCTATCCTCACTTCAGGTGCTCTATCAATTAAAGGCAGAAAAGCCCCCCAAAATATCATAAAAAAAGACAAAAACTGATACTGATACTTCTAGGTAGATTTCTTTTAAGTGGCTAAAACCTTTTGTTGCTGACCCTGTCCACAGCAGTTCCTTGCTTAGCTTCTGTGCACCCTTCTTTGCTTCTCCGGCGTACCAACCAGCATCTACTGTACCTACTGTATACACTGATTCATAAAATCTCAAATTAGATAAGCCAAACTGTAATTCAAATGACTAAACAACTAAAGGACTATTATTTTGGTGGTACCAGCAGTGTTCTCTCATAATTGTATCATATTTGTATTTTAGAGTTCTCTTGTAGTGGAGGTCCCGCCCTACAGGAACCAGAGGATATCCAGCCCGGTGCAGGTCAACTTCTACGTCTGCAACGGCAAGAGGAAGAGGAGCCAGTACCAGCGCTTCACCTACCTGCCTCCTAATGGTAATCATCATAAATATTTCCCACCATTTTTATTGCCAGTGACATGTGTGCTTTTCACAAGCTGCACACTCTGCACTCATCATGCGCAGTATTTCTCCAGGTCTTGACACCCATCACCCGCTATAGTTTACGGCAGCCGTCAACATGCCATGTGAAATCTGTGGCCAGTTTTTTTGCTCGGTGTTTTTTTGTCGTCAGGCCTGGCACCACTTGGCCGCAGCCTGCGAGTGAGAGCAGAAGATGTGAGGTGTGTTTATTCTGTAGTGAGAACGCGTTCCCCAGCGATGAGGTGTACCTGCTGAGTGACAGAGCCTCCGAGCGCTGTCGGTGCAGAGAAGTCAATCCCCCGGCGACCTGACTTTCACACCCCACCTCGCGCAATGCCCTCCTGGTTCAACAACACACCGCACATACACACACACACACACACACACACACACACACACATATATGCATCCACCAGGCAGTGCTTTGCCCTGTCATTCATGTAGCAACCTGAAAACCCAGGAATACCTCTCTCTGTGTTCATCATGTGTCCCTGGCCTCAGTGTTTATATATGGCTTTCACATTGGAATTTGAAGAATGTATTGTTGAGAGTTTAGAGAGCTCAAATTGTGAGCTATTGACTTTTCACAATGAGCACAGGTGAAATATCAGCTTCGGTATCACTTTCAACCATCCAGCAGGGATTTTATCTTTAAGTATCTGGAGAAAGGTGACGAAGCATGTTTGTTCTTCTTCCAGCAAAACTGAGCTTCCCATTTATAGTGGCAAAGTCAAAGCAGGTGGGACTTTAGTACCTTTTGTAAACGCGGGAAGTACGCTCTGTATTTTTGGGCTGTCCCAGACGAAAGATGACCAATGTTAAAGAAATGTAGCGATATCTTTGGTCGTGGCTTCAAAACAGTGGTCCTTGGGGCTCAATAATATGACTGACTTGTCAGGCAAGTAAATCTGGCAACTCACTTGCCTAACCAGGCAAGCAGTAGCCTAAATTATATTTTGATAATTGTTCAAGTAATTTTTCAGGCAAAATGGCAGAAAATGCTCTCAAATACAGAGAATTTAAACGGACAGAACAAGACATTTAAAGACATCATCTTGGACTGTGAAAAACTGGGATGTGTCTCTATTTTCTGACATTTTTTTGGACATTGACGTCCTTGATTAAACATGACAATTAGTTTTAGTCTCATTTAATTTAATTTGATCTTATTTATGTTTTATTAGCTGTTATTTAATAACAGGCAAGAAAAATTCTGACCCACAAGTGAAAAAAACAAAAAAACATTAACATTGAATCCTGGCACTGTGAGAGAGGTTCAAAGATGGCTGTTGTCACGTTCTTGATAGCCTAGAACAAAATTCTGGCAGTGTCAGAAATATATTCTAACCATCTTATAATGTCACTCCTGTTATGAACTATGGCAGCTAACCAACCAATAGGAGTACAAAAACAGACGTTAATGCATGCTATTTTAGCACACATAGCATATGACAGATACTTAACCTTCATTTAAGCTCTCATTGCAAAATTGGTGTCCCAAGTTTGCCTCTTTAACCTCACCACGACTCGTATTTCTCTTCTTTTTTTCATACACATAAATACTACTATTGCAAAGGCTCAATTCTTGCTTAGCTTCATTGTTTCCCACTATAGCGGCGCAGATGGATAATGCATGCTGATGACGTATTCTTGTATATTGACTTGCTTCGTAGTCTGTGACTCAGTAGGTGTGATCAACATACAGTCTACATATAACAAACTTGATGTCATACCCAAGTTTATTAGATCCATGTTGCAGTGTGGCTGCAATAAACTTATAAGATTCCTGAAATCTCACAATCTGTAGGCGCCGTAAGAAAACTTTTCTGGCACTTCACCAATAGTTGTTGAAGGCAGGTTTAGCAATGTTCCAACTGCTGCAGATTTTCCCCCCAACACATTGCCCCAGCTGGTTTTAGGGATTCCAACCCTCCATTTGGAAGACCTACCTCCCCCTGCGTGATAACCAGTGAAATCCATTAGATCAAAACACTGGTATCTTATTTTCATTGATCAGTGTCTAATGGGTCTAATGCTGCTGGGATAGCATGCTCTGTGTTTTGAGTCTGCAGCTGTTAATAAGATGTGACATTTAGATTATCAGCAGATGTATTTATGGCCACAGGAGATAAGTGATTGGGATTTTGGACGAGGCTCTGAGAGAAAGTAGAGCAGGACCCTATTTGGAGATGCCTGATTATATGATGAACGAGTGCATTATGGGTAACTGGACCAGTGTTGGGCAGACAAACTGTGGCCTTATATAGCATATCCATTTCATATACTGTATTTGCACAGAGAGAGACAGAGAAAGAGATGCAGAGAGTTCTCAGCCTGCACTGTGCATCTCTAAGTCATTTCCCTGAGCATAAACACAGCTCTAATTAAAAGATGACTCGTTGTGTTCTCTCTTTCACTGCCAAGTAAACCACAAGTACAGTGTGGACCACACAAGCGGGGCCAATGTCTTCTCAAAGGAGCATAATTAACTCACAAGTGTTGCAGTCAAAGAGGCCGTGAATCATGAGCTATCGAGATCTATTTTGAGATTCATCACGCTTTTGAAGACTTGCATTAAAACATACAACATGGCATATTTCTAGAAACAAATCTTCAGCGTTAAAATCAAACAGGCAATCAACCGTACATGAAATGTAACACTTCAGCTGTGCTGGATAACAGCTGAGGCAGAAGTGCTCTGGGTGCAGATGTAATATAATTTCAGTGAGGAATCCTCTGAGCCAGTGGAGTCACAAGCAGAGCGGCAACTTACTCAGCCTAACTAGTTCAAATGTAACTAGCCTTTGTGTTTTTTTTGCCGCGGCCTTTGTGTTGAAAATTCTGACAAAATCGTAGCTCTGGAGGCATTTTTTGAGATACCTCCTTTTCATCCAGTCTCTACCTGATCAGATGCAACAAGTGCTGCACAAACTTGTCAGTCACTGCTTTGATTTTCCCTCGTGGGTCCTGATGATGCACTGATAATTTTTTTTCCTGTTGTTCTGGACCAAATGAAGTGTGAAAGCACCTTCAGTTGATGGTTAGCTGGAATCAGAGCCCTCGCTCGTAGCCACAAGGGTTTCACTTAGGGACTGTGAATAAATTACTGTGTCACTGTGAAAACTGATGTGTGACTTTCCCGTATTCGTGAAAATTATGCTTAAAAAATTATACCAAGTTGGTTGCAGAATGTGTAATTCATTTATTTATTAGCTTTCATGTCATGTGCCCCAGTGACTCCAAATCCAATCCAAAAATAGACTTATACATATATTTACAATTTAAAAAATAGGACATACCTCTTTTTATTGAATTGTAGTGTCTTTTTGTATTAATTTACTTATGGAAAATTCAGAATTTTATTTAATTTTCAGGCACTGTGCTCTTTGGTCCTTTTTCTCTCCAGTTTCTTTCTGTCCAGAAGTTGCTAAGCAAAAATTGAAGTTGTTTTATGTCTCAAAAAACATACTGTTGCTACACCATTAACACTTGCTTTACATTCTCAGTGAGGTTTGAAAGCTGTATTATAGGCTGATGTATCATTACAGAGTTCAAGTACCATAGTTGTAATTAGAAATTTAGAAAAAAAAAAGCATAAATGTATGTTTTAGTTGTCTTATTCATGATGCTAGCTGACAGAAAAAAACATTCATAAAGAAAACTATATAATCAGAGTAAACAGACCGTCTGTGGCAATGATGACTGTATTACATTCATGGTTTCAATACAGCAACAAAGAATGAGGAAATCCTAGTGAAGCTGTTTGCTTTTGAGGGTTTCAGTGTGTGTGTGTCAACACCGAGAGAAACAACCAACACTGTGGCCAGGTACTCAGGGTGGGCTGTTGAGGCAGACACCCACACACACACATACACACACACTGTTGTCAACACTTTTTTGCTCGCTTGTATGAAAAGACTCTTCCGGCCCGCTGTCCCACTTCAAGCACAGTTGTGGTCACTGACGTTGTTTAGAGAGAACATTTCTTTCACACTCTGATGTCTGCTCAGCTATAAAAAGGCAAACCCAACCCCGAAAATAGCCTGACTTGTTTGAAACAGCGGAAGGATGAAGCAAACACTCTCTGGGACACAGATGCTAGTGAAAACCACCTTTATTTTCCATTCAGGTCATGTGACTGGCTTGTTATTCTTTGACACCGATGCAGATGCGGTTGGCACCTTCTGTGGCTAAACACCAATGTCTGTATTTGAAGAACTAAACAGATCAGATAAAAGAAGTTTCACTATGCTGAATGTTCCCCTCAGCTCAAATCATATCATATCATTTCAATTGACTGTAATGTTATCAGATGCAGTCTGGAGTGGAATCATTGCTCCTCTCACTCTTACTAGCTGACAGATGAGGACAAACATCAGTGATATGAGTAGAGGGTAGGGGTCCTGTAGACCCGTTGAAACATTGCCATAATAATGCATTGTGACCGTTTAAAACAGGATCTGAGTCATTCAGAAACATCCTCTTCAAAATGTGTCATTAGCACTGTAGAGTATGTCACGGTGCACATAGGTCAAGTGCATATTATGAGCAAAGTAATCCCTCAGTTGGGCTTCAGTGAGCAAATATAGAAGGCCCTGTTGCATAAAATATCTCAGGTTTTGAACTTAAGTTGGTCCCTTGTTCAAAATATTTCTCTGAACTGAGTAAACAGAGTTCATTTTGAAGCATTGCATTAAGGGAGAAATGTCATTAGTTTATAGAATAAATTAAACAAATATGTTTATTTAATCAAACACATACCTACAAATAGTAAAGTGATCTCTTAATTTTTTCAAGAGCTGTAAATTAGGGCTGCAACTAATGATTAATCCGTTAACCTGTTTATTATTTTCTTAATTAATCGACAAGTTGTTTGGTCCATAAAATGTCAACAACTGGTTCAAATTATTTTCCCAAAGCTTGCTAAAATGATTTGCTAAAATGTCTTGTTTTTCCCTCAACCTTAAGATATTCCGTTAACTGCTACAGAGGAGTAAAGAAACCAGAAAAAAAATTTTTTTTTGAGAAGCTGAAATCAGTCAGTCCCCAAACTCCTCTTTGAGAATTACTGGCTCAGACTAGGGCTTTCACAGTGGTTACTGTCATAATTCAGCACATGTGCACTTCAGATACTATGGTTATGCTTCACTCACGTCATTCCTTAATGTTACTAGACAGCACGTCAGTTAATTAACTAGTTTAGCTAACATGCTTAGCCTGTGTTAGCCTGTTTCTCCAAAACAGACAATAAAGATAATTAAAGAAAACATAGCCAAACTGGACAGACACATAATACAAAGTAAGTTCAACCCAACCATAATAAATCAGCACAAGCAAAAGGTGTGGGAAGACATAACTGACAAAACCAAGGCAAGAAACGTTGATGTGAAACTCTTGATGAATTAATGAAGAAATATGAAAGCATTACTGTGATAGCAAAGATCAAAAGAACGGCAACTGGAGTCGACAAAAAACTGGTAAGCCTGAATAAAACATCATAGCTAATGTTAATATATGAGACAGAGCTATGTTAATGTTTGGCTAGCTAGCTACAAAGTTGCTACTGCGAACTACGGTCCAATCTGTACTCTCTACCAAGTTGTGTATCATTTTCCCTGACCTGAAATGGTATTTCTTCCCCTCTTTGATCACCAAATTCAGGCCTAAAATTCAGATTTTATGTCCCCTTAAATGGTCAGTAAGACCATCCAGCAATGCATAAGGAACCTAAGTAACTAAGGGCAAGCACTTAAAAATCCAACATCCTAAGGAAATCCTTATGGTGATTTCACGCAGCTATATTTTATTTTTTTTTCATCCTTAGATGAAAATATAAAGGCAACCCTAGCCTAAGTGGTTTCATGCAGCTGGGCACTGACCCTTTCCAGAGACATGAAGGCTTTTTAAAAAGAGTTTATTAAAGTTAAATAGATAAAATGCACACAACAGTTAAGCCAGTTCTGTCATTTTTTTTGCTGCTCATGAGTTATTGAGTATGAGGTAAAACTGTCTTCAGCCACTGGATCAAGATGACATTTGATGTTGAGATATACCATCAGCAGCATTTGTGGTTTGCATGTCAAGCCTAAGTGCTTGTCTGCGATGATGTTGAGATGTACATACAGTGCAAATGTCCTTGTCTGGCTGCTGGAATGAGCCTTGCTTTTCCAAGCTCCCCTCCAATCATTCTTGCGTGAGTAGGGACGTGACGTGTTGCTCTTCAAATAAGAAACAGTTTTCACCAACCACATTAAACAACAAACGCCAGAGAAGTGCTGGCAATGACCGAAGCTGGAGCGAAGAACTTCTCGGAACCCCTTTATTTTTACAGGCCGTTTGGAGATTCCTCTGTAATATCAAGTTCTATTCTTAACGCAAACGGGTGCCGACTCCCCCCGCTGCATGGGTTTGTGGTTGGAGTTGGAAAGAGGAAAGTCAGAAACATGTTCCCTGACACATATAGGAAAAGTTGATGAGCCACACATTGTTCTTTTTTTTTTGTGTGTAAATATTTGCACAGTCATGTTTTTTTCCAAAAAATTGGACAAAGACTGAACTGTTTCTGTCATGTCTACAGCTTTGGGCTTTGTCAGACTCACCTACAGTACACTGATGCTCACAGTACGCTGGGTGACCAGATTGCCTACACAGTGGGACATGGTGCACCAGGTACCTTTGAGTTAATGAACCACCACCTGCTCCATGTTAAATGTCACTGCAGATTCATGCCATTAGAACAAGATGAGGTCAGCATTTCTGCAACAACACTGGGGCTGTGACTGTATGGATTTTTTCGTGACAAAGTAACATATTCCTGTGGGATGGCAGTTTACCAAAACTGCCATAATAATGACTTTTTATTGGACTTTATTGAAACATACTGTCATAAGTGCAGCATAGTGAAAGCAAGCAAAAGGAAGCAGCAGACTGATGGTGCTGCTCATACCACAGCAGAAACTTAACCTTGACTTAACTTACTTAACCGTAAGCTGTCGATCCGGCAGTAAATGTACAGTACAGGTTACAGTGTGTCAGTTAATAAATGCTGCAGCTTCTAAAGACCAAGTCTTATCTGTTATTTCCCATGCGCTGGAAAAATGCCAAGGTTAACCCTGAAGTAAACTGAATTGGAAAGGCTAACGTTAAGCTAATGCTAATGCTAGTGTTGTACCTTCATAATGAGGTATGGTGCATATGTATAATTTTCAGAACCATCAACCATCGTTTTTGGAGATTTGGTAAAAATAAATCCAACACTGAATGTCTCCTGTAGTTATCTGTTCATTTTCAGTCTCGAAAACAGTTGTTGTTTTTGGTAGCATGTTGTTAGCTGACCAACGGAAATCCCAAGATGCCTTGGGTTGAGTCTGTCGACCAATCAGACGTTGTGTTCCTGAATTGTGTGTGGCAGTGCGGATCTAGGGGTGTATTAAAAGATCAATCCACAGATCTCATAATGAGGCTGACCTTGGTAAAATTTGCAGTGATGACAGTAATGAGCTCAGCCACGCGGTAGGCATCGCATGACTGCGGTATTGCGGCAATGTGGTTATCGTCACAGCCCTAAACAACACTGTAGCTGATTTTTTCGTTGTGGTGTGATAATTTCATATCTCAGCCAACAAGCATCGTAAATGAGAACGAGAACCTTTTGCCTGCCAAATTCTCCCATGCCTGATGGCTACAAGTAGAGAGGATCTCCATTGGAATATAATTTACAAATCTACATAAGCCTTGATTGCCTTGATGGCACAGACAAAGCACATCTACGTCCCAATTCCCATCCCCTTCAGAGGAAACGACTGCTCAATAAAATACCCAGATCAGGCCTGATCAGTATAATATGAGCAGACAGAGGGGAAACTGCCAGGGATGGAGCGAAAACCATGTGCAGAACATCAACTGTCTGTGGGCCATAACCCACAGGTTGGGAGGAAATAAAAGCCAGCTGAAGTTGGGACTCGCCTGGTGAATCTGTTTTCTCAGCTCACATACAAAGTGGAAAGGAGACACACAGATGGATCGAGCTGGAGGGAGACCGCTGTTTATATCTGTAGCAGAGGAACGAGAAGCTCGGAAAAAAATGTTCTTTAAAGAAAGGCCATTAGTCCAACGTGATTTGATTTCCTTTTTTGCCAGTCTTGCTCATAGTCAGAAGGTATAGGGGAAAATCATGCTGACAAATTACCTCGGTGGGAATGAAAACATTAAACTGCAATAAATCAAACTCCTCTTTAAAATTACACCTGTCTTTTCCAACTGGAATATAAAGTGAGGATGCAAAGGATGACAGCATCCCATCCCTTCAGAGCTACTGCTGATTCACCCTATTTCCCTGAATTCAGTTCTCATGTTGGTTATGGTCACAGGCAAAAAAAATCTTGTGACTTGTTAAATTAGAGCTGTTTAATTTTTTTTTTAAAAAGGCATCCAGAGAAAGCCACAATTGCAAACATTAGACAATTTGCCTCTTTCCTTTCTCTGTGGGTTTTTTTTTTTTTTATAGAATGAATCACTAGGACCGATGAATGGTCAGGAGTGTGTTTGGCTCAAACTTGACTGGAACATTTCGAACCGCAAAGGCATGACCTTCGCAAAAATAATTAAGTTTTTTTGTAATTTTGTCGCTCATGAAGCTACTGCAAGAAAATCGTACATATACTTACAGTATATCAGGTTTCAGGTTGATGATAATTTGGCATTGTTGGACCAAAGTCAATGTCGAATTCAAGGGCTTTTTTAAAATACTAAATATAGATATAGCAACAGGGCTAACGCGCGTAACAGTTCCAAATTAAAATGTCTAAAAACTCTAGAACTGTGTTATATATTTTCTTGAGTCGTGTGCTTACATTGTCCCAAATGTTTCCAGAAATGGTCAAAGCCCAGAGAAATACTTCATTTATTCAAGGCAACAGTGTGTTTTCTACTAGCGGCTATAACTGCCGGGAAAGCAGGATACATCAGAGAGCGTGGAAGGATGTCGCGAACGTAACTAAATGTAACATGAATGGAACAATACCTCGTCTGTGAACATTTCAGATCGGAAGTGGTCGTTGTGTAACAGCGAAGACAACAACTCCAATGATCCCACAATACTTACCAATACTTACCAACAGCAGTTGCGGTGATGCCCTCGCTCATGTGTTTGACCGCTCACCACACACTTATCTAACTCAAGATTCCTCTTGTGCTGGAAGAGTACCTATTTTTAAGTAGGAGCTAAAAAAAAAAGTGCCTTAAAACAGCGTTCTAGGAACTACGATCACTCCTAGAGGGTCCTCTAGCTGTTCTTAGAACTAAGAAAAAGTTCCTCTTATTCGCAAACGCCTCTTTTAATGTTTTGACTTTATTTAACAGGACCTTGAAAAAGATTTCATCAGGCAACTCACGGATGACAAGGCAGTTCTTTAATTGAAACTAAAATGTGATCGAATTTCGTTATGGCATTTTCACATGACAATTCTGACATAACACTCTCGGCTCCGTGGCACTGTGCCACCTATTCACACTAAACAGAAGACGTGAAGAGAAGAAAGAGGATCACTAAGGGAAGTGGCTGTGGAAGTCGCGCGCACCCTGTGACTCGCTTGTTATTCCCCAGGCAGCGGAGACGAGGCCCGTGCATCATGGGACTCGCCTTACGATGCTCCCCCAGACACCGGGCCCGGTCCCTGGGCTCTGAAAGCAGACAGAGCTGACGTAAATGTGCTCCCTGCTCTGCGTTATCACTGCATCGCAGCTCGGCACCCCAGAGGCTACAGGCGCGATTAATGTCTTTTCAAATCCAACTTCCACAAAAATAATAACAGCCTGTTTTTCATATGACACACTGCATCTCATTTACACCCTTTGCTTTTACTATCTCTCAAAGGATCTATTGTGTACACATGCAAACGCACAGTTTGGACAGACATCCTATTCATATTGACATCTGTACGCCTGTGAGTAAAATGTCACTTGGAGCGAGTTTAGCCAAAAACTCTTAATGGTTGGCATCAAACGCTCACCACACCCATTAACACATTTTAACAATGTGTAGAAATAGAAACAGTGTGTCCATTGTGACTCACAGGCCTTTGCTGTGCATCTGGGTATCTTAACACTGCCCTATTAGTTTTGTGCTGGCACAGTCTGTGCATATGTGCTTACATAATGACTCACCAGTGAAATTTTTAATATGGATACATCTCTCACCCCAGGCCATATATACTCTACAAAAATATAAACGCACCACTTTTGTTTTAGCTCTCATTTTTCATGACTGGAAGTTAAAAAAAAAAAAATCTAAGGCTTCTTCTATGCAGACAAAATGTTTCTCTCAAATTTTGTTCACAAATTTGTTAAAATGGGTGAGTGAGCACTTCTGTTTTGCCAAGATAATCCATGCACTTGACAGATTTGGAATTTATAGATGAGGATTAAACGGCATGACTATTATGCAGGTGTTTTTTGGCAGTTTTATTTGGAAAAAATATGTTTTTGGCACTGAACTATGGCTATTACACATAAGGCTATAGATACCAAATGTTTTTCTAGGTAGGTAGCGAACCAAACCACCGTGAGGCATGATGATGTTGAGGAAGCAATCTTTCAAAACTTTAAAACACATTGTTTTGTGCCTATTATTAGGCACAGATGCTTTGTTACAATGCTGAATCTCACTAAAATAGATAGTGACAGACAAAAGTGGATATATTTTAACATTTTAATCAACATTATTGTGAGGGGTATTCAGTAATCCCTGGATATTGCTAGGGACATGTCCCTACCTCCTCTACCATGGGCCTGTCATGACTTTGCTGTCTTGGCAAAGTCATGACAGGCCCTACTCTGCTTCTGACTTGATATTCTTACCCCAACCAGTAACTGTTCATGCAAACCTTAACAACCAAACCAACAAATGCAATGAGTACAGGCAGATCATGACTTTGCCCTCCTGGAAAAAAAAACAATTGGTATCTGTGGTCCTATGTGAAACAGCCACAAATCTTTGTCTTTTTTTCTATATAAAAGTGCACTTTTTTGAGTGACCTTTTTTTGTGACCAGTCCAGGACACAGCTGTGCGAAAGTAATGCTGTTTATGCAGCATCTCTATATGCCACACCTGTCAGGTGGATAGATTATCTTGGCAAAGGAGAAATGCTCACCAACAAGGACTTAAATAAACAAATTTGCGAACAAAATTTGTGAGAAATTAGTCTTTTGTGTGCATAGAAAAACAGGAAGTAATGAAAAATGGGAGCAGACACTAGAATCTTGTGTTTATATTTTGTTGAGTATAGTTCTGTTTTAAATGTCCAATTAATAGAAAGTTGTTTCCAATAACTACACTTGACAGTGAACCGGAGGCATGTGATACCTGTCAGTCAGAACAAATCAGGAAACAGTGCAGACGCTCTAATTAGAAGAGAGGAGGCAGGATGATCAAGTGGGGTCACTGCACTCTCCTGCATTAGCCGAGGCCTGAAGCTCCTGAAACCACAGGCACAGCTCTACAGCCTCTTAAGGAGCTCAGGCGGCCTAAT
>JAJHUR010128107.1:0-11922 GCA_027495735.1 Lutjanus campechanus
AAATTGAAAGTCGATCAAAATTAGCTTTCAGTTTCAATCATCAAAATCAAAGGCAGAATCTGCAATTCTCCCGGTACTTCTTTCCTCCTCCACCCCAACTTGCAGCATCCAACATGTGACAGTCCTCATAAAACCAATGATCTGTTGACCTTTACAAATAAAGACTCAAAAGTCAAACAACGGCGTACATTAACTTCAGAAAGTCAAATTGAAGCAAATTGAATCAAATCATGACCATAAAATCTAATCTAATCCACAATCAAATTGTGGATTTGGAGAATCGTGACACCCCTTTGAAACACAGCAGACTAAAGCTCAGTAGAGTAGAATAGAGTCCTAAAAAGTGCACCAGAGTAGAACCCAGTAGGCTGCAGCTCTGTAGAATAGAGCAGTGTAGAGCTCTACAGAGCTCAACTACAGTTTAGTAGAGCTACATTAGTCTACTCTACTTGGCAGACAAGACCTCAGTATAGTATAGTAGACTAAGGGCTCATTAGAGTACACAGACTAAAGCTCAGTAGATTCGGCTTGAGTAGAGCTTTGTGGAGTATAGTACAGTAAAGTATAACTCAGTGAAGTAGAATAGAGTCTAGAGCTCAGTAGAGTAGAACTCTGAAACTTTGCAGAGTATAGTTCAATGTATAGAGCTCAGTAGAGTAGAGCTCTAAAGCTTTGCTGAGTATAGTACAGCATTCAGTAAAGCAGAACATTTAGCACAGATTAAATTAATAGATACAAAAACAAATAAATGAGTGAATGGATTTTTTTTTCTACTCATGTCTTGTCTTACTCCTTCCCTTGCATCATATATAGTTCTACTTCTCAGTAAATGACAACTGCACAAAAAATACATTTACATTTTACAAAAAACAAAATTATCTATGAGAGTATTATTTGGCGTGCATGCCACTTAAGCAACATCAAAATCTGATTAATGTTCTTTTTGTATGCTTTTTAAGAAAGTGGCTAGAGCTACATGTTCAAAGAGCTATTTCGGTAAATGTACATCACTTAGCCAGTTGAAAAATAGTTGATATATGGTGGCAGTGTGGAGGTTAAGATCATTAAACTTTGTTGCATCTCATCCTCCTCTCTCTTCCCATGTTTCCTGAGTGTCTCATAAAAACTTGAAGGAGCAATATGGCAACTGGGCGTACAGAATGACTACAGCAGTCAACATAACAAGTTGGAGCCATAGATTGTGTATTAAATAGGTTGAATCTCTATTCAATACATAATATATGGTTGAAGCAAATTGTTTCTCTCCGCCCCCTCCTCTCCAGACTCAAGAAAGCTCAGGCAGATCAGCTCAGATCAGCAGATCAGATCAGTCGATCAGCTATTAATAACTGTCAGTTGTTTGTCAGTATAAAGTTAAGCCTGTTATTCTGAAAATAAAAGCCCACTGCTACAAAAATACACACTCTAGACTTTGAGTTAAGTGCCTGACTCCCTTAACATACAGTATTCCTCATTTAACAGTTAACTGTTGTAAACATCTGCACTTTCTTTCAAGATTATTATGATTTAAATTCTCTTAAACTCTTAAACAGACAATTACTCATTCGGCAAACATTCAACGTTCATGTGAAACGGGCAAACAAAAAGTTAGTCTGAGCAGGAATAGAAATTGTTAAAGGAGACACTGCAGCTGCAGCGTTGTTGTAGCCTTGATCTCTGATGACATATCATGGTCATTTTATGATTTATTGCAGAAAGTATATCATAAACTTTACCTTTGAATGTCAAATATAATGCTAAGAAAAGACTGAAAGATGAAATTATCCATTGAACTATGCACTGGAGTTCACACATTGCACAATTCACAATTGTGCAGACTAAGCACATCAAAATAATTTAAAAAATGCATTTCACCATCACATCATAAAACTTCCTCTGAAAGTGCTACATGTGCAGCTATTGGGCAACATATAGAGGAAGAATAGAATATAATTTTTCCTAAATAACAGGAGGGAAATGCATCAATGTTCATATTCAGCCACTAAACATTAATTAGACTGAAAACCCCTCCTACAATGTCCATGACGCATATCTAATCCTGTAACCAGTAGTGAGAAGCACAGACTGACATCTCTGTGATTTTATTCTCATTGTGTAATATTTATTTACAGCATTTCCTCATCTCTTTTTTCGTCAGTGGAGAAAGAAAGCTGCGTGCGTTGGCGACAAATTCATCCTCGCACTGAATACTGCTGTAGAAATCTAAATGTAGGACATTCCTCACATTTCCCAACCGTATCGCTCCACAGCCACTATCAAATCAAGGCCGAGTTGGGAAATGACCAACAATGCAAAGTCTTAGAATGTGTTTGGTATTAAAATATGGTCAGCTCACAAATACCTGAGTGGCGTATTGCAGAGAAGATGGAGGCTTAGCTTCCTCAAACAACATGACAAGACACAAAGGCGCTGATAAGCCCCTGCTGTTTCAGCCCATGCCACCGCTGGATTTGGTTTGTTTGAGGGATTGCCAGAAGAATGCTTTCATCATCCCCCAAAACATGACTGCAAGGATTTTCAATGTCATGCGCAACAACAAGGAGAGCTCAAATGAGTTAATCATCCCATCATTGTTTTATTTTCGAGGATTTTTTCATCTTAGCTTTTCTGTCAAGGTTGTACAGTCAAATGCGCTATCCTTACTAATTTTATCTTGGAGGACGATTTGCAATGATTAGCGTCAGCTCAGCTGAATACTCTGGCTCGCAGGTGAAGCCACTGACAGCCAGGCACTCTGTCACTCTGAGCTCGCAGAGCGTGTGAGTCGCCTGTGTTATTGAAAGAGATGAATGACTGTGTGTTTGTGTTAGACCTACTAGGTAAAGAGTTCATGAGAATGGCAAACTCTATCTCAACTAAATTTATGACTTGGCTCTGGATCTCTGTGGCGCCATGTTTCGTAATACGTGTTTTTGTGTGCGTATGAGGCTAATAAAATGAATGGCTCGGGATGTGTCAATATCCTCAGTGTTTCGCAATTTGAAAAGAAGCTACATTAACTTTTTTGACAGTGTGATACGTTCACAAAAAGGGCAACTTCTTGAAAAATACACATCCTCTTTCTCTGACTTCTCAGGGCTCTTAAACCGGTTCAAAATAAAATGAATAAACTGAAAAATGCAGAGTGATGTAGCTACAGTACACAAACAAAGCTGTTTTTTTTTTAGTTCCTGCAATGCTCACTTTTGGACATAAAGGGTTCTCACCTGACTGCAAGAGTAATTTACAATCCACATACTCCCAGACCGTTAATCATCCGTAATTAAGTCCTCCTTACATGACCTGAGAGCAGAGTGGTTTTAACCAGCTGAGACCTGCACTGTTTGTTGATTTACTGCATGCTTGATACCATCCACATCAGTGCAGCACATGTCACTTAATCCCTTCTCTTTCTCTTAAGGCCCGCTCTCTTAGGCCTGGTCCCTGGACCCCGTGAGCCTTTGACACGTCAGTGAAATATACCTCCTCCGCCTTCAACCCCACAAATCTGGCGATTCTTCATCTGTCCCCTCTCTTTTCCCTGGAGTGCTCTCCTCTCTCAGGTCTCACTATCTCCCATCTGGGTCACATCACAGCTTCCCAGAAAACCCTTCTCCTCTGCACCGAGCCTTCACATGCTAATGATAAATCAGTGGTTTGGGTCGCTCTCATGTCCTGAATATGATGGGAGGAAAATACTGGTTATATTACAGTGGCAGGAAGCGCATCACCATGTCCTGCAGAGGCACTCAGGGCTGCAAAAGCACTGGAATCACTTACAAGCTGAAAATGTGTAACTTTATACAACCCAGATGATGGAACATCTGTGGTTTGGGCATATTAAGTTGTTTGTGTGCAGTGAAAATGTCCCCAACCTATTAGGTGTCATACGCACGACGAAACACAGGTACAATCTGACAGACCTGTCAGAGTTTTCATCAGCAGATCACGGCAAATGCAAATTATACAACAGGTAGTCCCAACCAAACAATTTTGGATTGGTCCACTAGACATTTAGAACATCATCAAATCAGCATGACAGCCGGCAGTGCTCATCATTAAGCGGGGGAAATGTTTTTGAAACCTTTTTATTCATGAAAATAAATATTGAGGCACAGTGAGCCTCAATAGACTACGACCTCCATCTGACTTTTCTGCCAGCTGTGAAATTAACATAGGATTAATTAAATCATCTTTCTTTAATGAATATAATTTACGTCTCTGTTGCTGTTAACCACTCCATTAGGTGCATGCCTCCTTTTGTGTGAGCAAGCGAGCCAGAGAGCAAACAGTTTTGTGACCGCAGTGAAAATGTCGTTTTTGAAAAGCTAAACGCCAACAAATTGAATCATTAGGGGGAAAAAAACATGACCTTTGGAAATGATTACATCTATCTTGATACATCTACATCTTAATACATCCAATAAAACATTCTGGAATTATTGGAAATGTCTGGATCACACAGAAGTGTTTGCCTTCTGGTTGCTCTGGCATCATCCTTCAGCTGTGTCTGTGAGTTGTGACGCAGCACTGCTACCTTTAAAATACACGTGAAGTTCGCAGACGTAGTAGCTGAATCTGTCCACGGAAAAATTAGATTTTTACAGCAGATATCTTAGTTGCAACAAGACTGGGCTGACAAAGCAGTTTAGTGTTTGTATGTGTGGTACTCATTCAGTTTGGGTAATTGCACAATCTCTCAAGTTGGCTGGCTGCCTCGACAGGGACAAGAAATCGTCTCCTTTGACGGTCGTTGCTAAGGGTCGTAAAGTAGGTCTTATTACATGAGAGTCCACTGACATTATACATTAGCAATCATTTCTGAGTCGCATTTCTGGCTACCTGATAAATGTAAGTCCAAAATTCCTTCTCCTTATAGCTCTGGTTTGGTCTCCACCAACCATTTACAAAAAAATAATTCACTCTTTATATTTCTTTTATCTAGTTAAATGCTAAATATCTTTGTTTGCTGTTTGGTGCTGGGCGGCTACCATACATTTGGTTTAACGGAGCTTTTTTGCTGCCAGTCTTGACTTGAAACAAGGTTCATGAGTTGAGAGCTTTGGGGTGGGAAAATCAAAAAAGTACACTAAAAAAAGGCTAAAACGTTAAAGAGTTTTCACACTTCTGTGGGTTTCTCAATACAACTGACACATATTATGCTTAACAATCTTATTCACTGTAAATATAAAACATGTTGACAATATTTAACTATAGATTATCAATGAACTAAACCAGTGTTTTACAAGCTAATTCTTTTGCTTCAGCTCTAATAAAGCCTCATTTATCAAGACTCCAAGTTGAGATTGAGGTCTCTCTGCCAGCACAATATAAATAAACAACTTCATCAACTCACTGTGGTAATTAGTGACAAATTGAGATATATGGGAAACTCCAAGGGGAACTACTGTGCAAACACGCTGCAGTTCAGCCAATAAATTCTCAAGAGAGTGCTTCCCTTCCCTTACCATAATTAGTATGACTTCCCTGTGAGGCGTCTCATAGATCAAAGGAGGACAAATACACAGAATGTGTCTTTGATGGGTGGATCATGGTGCTGAGATGAGGAGTTGTTTGTCTTTTCATGACCCAGCTGTGCCGTGTGTTCTGGTTTTGACTCTATTCTTTGTGATATATGAGACGGGGTGCCAGGAAAGAGAGGAGCAACAGGTGATCACTGGCCAGAATGTCATCATGAATATGAGGTGTTGGGATGCTCAGTCTACTTCATAATTCCTATTCCTGGTCTCAAATATGTAGCGTGATGATACTGACGAAGACAGAACAGCAAGGAATGATTGGAACATCAGCCACAAAAGGAAGAAGATAAAGAGGACTGATTTTGTTTTTTAAAAAATATGAATATGCTTGGCCTCTACTTAATCTGGCACAATTGCAAGCATGAAATATTTTCTAAAGTTTGAGAGATGATCAGAGAGATGAGTATCATTGTACAGTATATTTGTTTTGATTAAGACATTAAGAATTACACAGAGTAACTACTATAATAATGATAATTATATCTATAATAAAAGAACATTTCTGGTCACTTGGTGGCAGTGCAACAAGCTATGAACAAAGTACTGTCATATTGTCAACTTATAAAAAAAAAACTTTTTAGCAAGTCATCCAACATCCATTAAACAAGGAGCAAAATGAAGTTCACTTTAAAAGTTAACTGTTAACTAATATCAGTGCCTGGTTGCACATAAGAATGAAGGCTATGGCTTTCCCTTTCCCTATTTTGCCTTAGGAAAAAATGAGTCACATAAAATCACCCGGATTTCCCCTTAAGTGTTAAACAACCAGGCACCAGCTCTTTAACAGCTAAATTCTCTGCTACCGTCACCAGCTACAGTGGTTGCTAAACTCTGTCTGCTTGTCATTTGTCTGAGCAGGCAGCTGTAAGGTGATTTTTAGAGCTTTTTCACTGTGAAAGTGAACCAAAACTGTAATTGTGGGTGCAAAATGAAGCCGTTTGTGTTTATTACGTGAACTTTTACTACAAGCTGAGAGAAGAAATGAAAGGTCGGCTTTAGCTCCATATACTCCGTAACTTTATGCAGTTTACAAGGTTCATTATTAGAAGCTCAAGTTATGTGAATTAGTAACATTGAAATACCCACTTGTACCGGTACACAACTCAACAAAATACATAACATAGGTCTGGCATTTTGAGACATTTAAATGTAGACAGAAAGTAAGCATCTACTGCACCTATATAATAAAAACACACAGAGATCTATGTATATACTCTTTATCCATTTATAGGCAAATAGAGGCCAACTAATGTTTTGCTCTGTAGGGCAGCTTACATGGCACTGCGTCCTGTTAAACCCTTGAGTGCACTTTATCGTGTTTTATCTACCGCAGGGCACTTTTGCTGAGCTAATTGCAATGTACCCCTCCAGTTTCTTTCCTCACACACACACAGTCAGACACATGCACAAAAACTTGATTCTTACGTGTAGGAACGTCCCCAGAGAAGTAGAAGAGATACTTGGGGCAAGGGATGGTGACCACCTCTCCGACATCGGCACTGGGCCAGCAGGTGATCTTGTCCCACGTCCCGCTGCAACCTGACCAGAACAGAACAACGGAGGCAGAGAGAGATATTAGTTGTAGATAACAACACAAAACAACAGTTTTTCCTGCGGTGATTCCTTTCTAGTGGCAAACATCAACCTGCCTCACATGAAGGTTGAGCACTGGGGTTCCCATGGCAGCCAAAACATGGTACCTTAAGTCAGCTGTTGTTACAGCCTCTGGGTCCACAACAGTGGGTGACCTGAGTTAACACGCTGCCACCATGACTAATAAAACAGCTCCTCGTCCTCCGTTACACACTGTTATTTGAATTCAGCAGACCGCTGTGACTTGTTTGGTCTCAGGACGCAGAATCAGGTCACGGCAATCTGAAATCCACACCTCTCCATCACCAGGAAACATCAGTTTAACATCGTCACCCTGAGGATTTGGCAGTACTTAGATTTGATGGAATCTATATGAAGCAAAATGGTGTCTAAATGAAAAAGATAATGAGTGTTTAATGACTTTTTTATTGCGTGAAAGTAAACAGAGTCTCGTAATACCAGCAGTTAGGATCAATGAGTTTTTGGTTACACGCTCAGAGGTAATAGAGACTCAGTGAAGCAAAATGATCTCTGTAAAATATGATTATGTGCCGCGTGCTGCAAATACTCAGCATCCCACTTAGCAACATGTAGTTCCACCTTCATTGACAATAAATTGGACCAACAAATCAGCTAAGTGAGTTTCATTACTGCCCCGCTCACTGCTGCATTTTTCTTTATAGTGTTTAATGACAATGAAAGGTAAAATTCAATTAGAAAGTTTACTTTGAATTACTTTGAGACTAGAGATTTTGGATATTGTTATATCATAATATGGCACAAGTGCTGTTGTTTCCTGGTTTTAAAGGCTGCATTACTGTTATAACTGTTTGCCTTTACCTACCTAGTCATTATATCCACATTACTGATGATTATTTATCAAAAATCTTATTGTGTTAATGTTTTATGAAAGTATAGTCCTTAGGGGTGTCATGATTCTCCAAATCGATTCAATTTGATTCGATTTTAAGGTCATGACTCAATTTAATTTTTCAATATAAACTTTTTTTTTTTTACAAAGACAGCTATGCCACTGTTAGACGCACTGGAGTCCGCAAGTAGGCAGAGGTGGAGTGCTAAAAAAAAAATACTGGGAGAATTGGTGATTCTCCCTTTGATTGGAATAGGGGGCGATTTTGATTTTTGATTTAATATTGAAACTGTGACAACCTCATTAGTCATCCCTATAATATTGTCACAATATTGGGAGCCTCTAGACAGGCATGGAAGAAGGAAATAAATAAATGGGTGAAAAAAATATGGGTGGAAAAAAAAACATTCCCTCTCAAAACCTATTCTCTCGCAGAACCTTTCCACTTGCTCGCAAATAATATTGTCCTCTCTCCTGAGATATATTTTGTATGGAAAAACCCAAGGGAGTAGAAAAAGTTAAGTGGGTCATTCATAACGTTATAATGCCACAGAAGTAAATAATGGTAGGTTCTTCTGTACATCAGTGTTACACCTATCTTTACTTTTACCACTAAAATTGTCCTTTTCAAAGTCTGTGCTTTTTTTATTAGCAACATTTTTTTTACCAGTATTTTTTAAATTCATTTTATTGTTTCTATTTTTTTCTCCCTCATGTCCCTTTAGGGGCTACGTAGATTTTGACCAGGAAGTGCTTTTTCCACTCAAAATACATCCTAGGGCTAGAAAATGCAAAAGTTTTGCAAGAGAACACAAAACTTAAGTGAGAGAGCGTAAATGTTTTGTGGGTTCTGTACAATATTGAGGTAATCTGTCAAAAATTATGTGATATTTTTGTCCATATTGCTCATCTCTACTGTTGGGTACTTTAATCTACAGCAATGCATAATATTCTATAAGATCAACATATGTTTGCACTATTTGGAAATTTCCGGTAAGTTATTTTAAAGAAAATGAGTATGTTGAGATGTTTTATAATGTATATCATAGCTTAAAAATATTGAGAGAGTATTTATAAGTGATATCTCCCAGCCCTATTTTAAAGTGAACCAAGGCACATGTGACAAGGGGCTGGCTTTAGGTAGAAAACAGTGTTCAACCATGCAGGATGTAATGTAAAGCCATGAACGGAGGTTTGAACAGCTTTTGTTGTCTTAAGAGCACGTTGTGCCAGAGCGATTTGAGCCTACTTGTGGATTAAGCACATACGCGCAACAATAAAAGAAAAGTCAGGCACATTCAAAGAAAAAAAACAAAACGTACATACCTGTTGTTTTGTTCTCAATCTGAGCCTCACACATGTCTCTCTCCTTGTCTATCTCCGTCATCATGTCACACATCTGGTTCTGCACTGAAAACACCTGTGAAGAAAACATTTACACACGTGTTCCATATGTCTCTTTAGGCCACAGTCACAGATCATTTGTCTATCAGTGAAGCACACAGGCTGCATGAGTTATAAAGCGTGTGCTCTCTCAACAACGCTTCACATTTCAAGGCAAAGACATCTATTGTCTTCGCTCCCTAACCCATTAATCTCTGCGCCCGACACACGTGGCAGACACAAAATCAATCTTTTGACTGTGATTCAGCCATCATATTCTTTAGATTTGCGTGAGCGTGGAGTGAATCTTCAGCCATGGATTCACTGTAAAAAAGATAAACTGTCCAGGCTGTTTAAAATTTTTAAGATGACTGAATTTGAAAAAACAAGTTGGAGTAATTTTGTATGACTCAAAACAAATAAACTTCTCTGGTCAAATACACGTGATATTAATTCAGCTGTACTTAGGAAAACATATTCAATTAGATTAAGATACTAAGCTGAAGCAACAACTCTTCAGTCACACTGACAAGCATGAAACTAATTAAAATCATTTAAGGACTGTAAAATGAGATTGACATATTTTCTGTGTGACTATATAAGTACTAAACTGTTGCAGTGACCACATTAACTGTGTGTTACAGCTACAGGATACGCCAGCTGGGCTAAGCAGTTAGCTTTACAGACATTACAGTGGTACAATAAATAAACTTAACATCAATAAGACAGTGCGACAACATATGTGTAATTCGTGGCACAGTTCAAACTGAATCAAAAAATAATTTGTCTCTCGCCTAGTCTACAACTCATATTTTTTCTTATTCCGGAAGAGGCGTGGCTGCAAAGAAGGCAGGAAAGGAAGCAGAAACAGCAATGGTAAACTAAAACTTCAAAATAAAAGTCTCTGAATGTAAATGTCTGAACGTTAAGAGTTCACAACATAAAATATTTCTTTCTTTTCGGGGGGGGGGGGTCCCGATGGTGGGCTGGGTCGGCCCCCCAAGACAACAGCAGGGGGAAAAAGTGTTGAGAAGTCAGTTCCTCATTTGACACAAAGAACTTAGAGTTGCTCCTATCGCGGCTAATTTGTTCCAGCATAGGCACAAAGATAATATGTGAAACTGCTCCCAGTGAATTTATTAAATTTTAAGTGTAAGATAGGGACTGAATCCAACACTAACCATCATCATGGTTCGCAGTCTTTTCCTTATTGTTAAAATAAACAACCACGACTCATTTTAGAGTGTATTAGAAACACACAGCAAGTTTTCATCGAGAGAGTTTTAACTCTCACGCAATGCATGTTGGGAACTCTGTTAATATGCAGATCATGTTTCTTCAGAAACTTAATTTAACGAGTTCATTAACTCTGTACAAAACGTTCATTCAACTCATCATTTCAAGTTAAAAGTCTTCAAATTATAAGAACTCATGTTTATAAGATCTAAAGTGTTCTGAAAATAAATATGACTAATTTTAACTTCAATTAACATGTATAAATAAAACATGTATATTTTTGTTAAGTTATTGAGAAAAGATTAGTTGATTCCGCTTAAATTCCTGTATGATTTTTTTTTTTTACAGTGTTGGTTCAATGTGAAGCTGAACCCATGAGTGTTTACCACCAGAGATAATGTAGAGTGTGGACCCACTGCAGCAGGACCAGAAGATTTATTGCTGTTACTTAGGTGGATGAGTCCCCTCTCTGTGGGAATTAATCAGACTGGTAGTATGTGGCTATTGTTAGCCACAAAAATGAGCCCATAAGACTCCAGTCTCTCCCCCGACACAAGGTGATTCCCCGATTTAGGTTATGATTTATCTCATTCTTCAGGCTACGAGCGTGTCCTGTGTTACTTCACCCACGGTGCACCTCTGGACTATGATTGGGGAAGATGTTGTCAGTGATGGATGCAAGTTTGAGGATGAGCAGCAGCAGCAGCATCACAAATCATGATTATGGCCATAAGCATCACTTTTACTTCCCATCTTTTGCTTTGCTTCATTTCAAGCACCGTGGCAGGGAAACAATCTATACAGTAAGTGTGTATACAAATGCAGATGTAAAATGCTATTCTAAGAGCTTTGACCTCCAACTGAATTCCAGCATGAATCATACATGCTTCTCTACAGGAGACAGTTGTGGACAAGGACGCTGGAGACCAGAGCATATAGAGACAGACAAAAGAGGCCATTGCCATGGTGTCCTGTTGGGAGACCCACACACACGTCATGACGTCTGGTAACTCACAGTAACCTTAAATAGATCATCTAGGACATAAAGGCACATGAAAGCCACTAAAAACAATCACAGTGAGGCCCCAGTGTTTTATTTTGGTGCCAAATGTCATTTAAAAAGCTGCAGGTTTTGCCCGCAGGGTGTTGATACACAAAGCAGAGGATGTGCCTGGAGTGAGGAGGGGAATAGTGTGCTGATGACGGGAGAGGCACAGAGCCATTCTTGATTTGAAAAACGGAATAAAACAAAGCAAAATTTTAAAAAATTCAGTTGAAAAATTACAATGTCTTTAATAG
>JAJHUR010128111.1:4618-26112 GCA_027495735.1 Lutjanus campechanus
TTTTTTTTTTTTTTTTTTCTCTTCCAGAACCAAAACTGAGTATGTAACAGACAGTAAACAGAGCAAGACAGATAAAAACCCTAAAGAACGGCAAACTAGGTCAGGCTGTGTTTCAAGATCTGCTTTTACTTGTTGAAATAATCTGTCTTTCACGCTAGTGTCTGCGTGGAGTCACAAAGAAAGTATTAAAAACTGTCTCATTGATAACACAATCAAATATGTTTTATCTTATTCAACTATGCTGCAGGAACAAGGCTCTGTGCTTATGAGGGAAACAAGGAAGAAAGATCAGGCTGTGTTAAGCACTTGTGCACTCACGCGCGCGCACACACACACACACACCCTCCCCTGTTGGGTGTAGAGGAGAATCAATATGTCTTTGAATGAGGGTCAGAAGGGTTGTCTGCCCAGGGAGAGCTGACAGATTTGCTCTCTTTTGCTCTGCTAAGCCCCTGCCTGCTTCTAAAACCCCCTGACACACACACACACATACAGATGGAGACACGCACAAACATATAGATGAAGAAACACACACACATTCAAACAGATGGAAGGAGACACACACACACACACACACACACACACACACACACACACACACAAAGATGTGACGCTT
Organism: Lutjanus campechanus; assembly: GCA_027495735.1. NCBI lineage: Eukaryota > Metazoa > Chordata > Actinopteri > Lutjaniformes > Lutjanidae > Lutjanus > Lutjanus campechanus. Next base: position 5,235 of record JAJHUR010128111.1, read on the forward strand.
CTCCAGGAGGGCAGAATTCCGAGCATTTTGCCGCAGGGATGTGATATTAGACGTTCCACATCGAAATGAACCCTGCTGCGTACCCCGCTGAGTGTGTGCATGTTTGCACTGTATGTGTGTGTGTGTGTGCATGTGTGTGTGTAAGCCAGATTTGGACAGCAGAGCACAAGCCTTGGCAAAAGTCGTAACTCAGTGTAGGACACACACAAACATAAAGAAGAAAGAGTGCAATGCATGAGGATAAAAACAGACACATACAACTGAACCTAAGCCAACACACACCTTCACACACATACAGCACACATATTACCACCCTGCTCTTCACTTTTACCTCTGATCAAAGCAAACTACTGCAACCATTTTCACCCACCTGAGTCCAATTTGGCCCTGCTTGCACGAAAACCACACGTACACAAAGGTACAAACATCAAGCAGTGATGGGAGCAAGTGAAGAGGAAATTTGGCCATAAAATGATCATTCAATTGTTGGAATCACAGGGAACTGTACTGTCAACTTCTGACAGCGAACAGGACAAGAGAGGATCAGTAGATATGGAGGTTGACCCAACAATCACACAAGGGCAGCTCGGACAGAGGAGGGAGCAAAAAAAAAAACAAGGAAAAATGAAGTCAGTTGTATCTGAATAAAAGATCAAAACCCCCTCTAGGCTTCCCTGTAATAACTTGTCAATCGGCATAGGCCACACTTAATTTAAAGAAATGTCCCTTTAGGTCTAGTGACTTGACACCCCTTAAATATTAATAGTATTCTCACATTTTATTACTTAAAATGTCATTCTGTTCTACAGCCTTGCCTGATATTTCATACATTCAAAAAGCAGGTGTAAGCAATCTTTGAAAGTATCTGAGAGAAATGCTCAAGACTGCAAAACAGTTTGGTTTATGGTCCTTATTTAAAATTTGAATATGTTAATGTGAGCATGGCAAAAAAAAGCTGAAATAAGGCATTTCTTTTCCAGACAGTTAAGCGAACTAGGGTTGCCACTAACCATTATTTTCATTGTCAATTGCGTTCTCGATTAGTTGTTCGGTCTACAAAATGAGAAAAAGGTGAAAAATGTCGATCAGTGTTTCCCAAAGCCCAAGATGATATCTTGTTTTGTCCACAATGCAAAGATGTTTAGTTTACTGTCACAGAGGACTAAAGAAACCAGAAAATATTTACAAAGAAGCAGAAAGAAGTAGAAATCAGAATTATGTTTTTTGTCTTAATGCAAACCAATTAATGAATTGTGAGAATAGTTGGTAATTCATTTAATAGTTGACAAGTAATTGGTTAATCCACTAATCATTGCAGGTCTACAACAAACATGACTCTATACACAATGTATATTGAATGTAAATCCTAACTGTGAACTGCTTTGATCGTGGGACAGGTGTAAAGTGGGCTGTGAGCACAAAAACACCACAGGATTAAGCAGATAATAGTCTTAAATGCAGGATATTCCTACTCATGATGATTCAAAATGACACCCAATGGACGTGATTACTAAGCTGATCAAAACAGACAAAGCCATTTGAAATGGATCTTATGATATGGATTACGAGACTGATGTGACAGTGGGACATAATGTTAATCTTAACTAGCCTTATGTACATCCAAATGGACGTCCTCTCTCCTCTCCTTCAGTTCTTTACATTGTTTAATTTTGCTGTGTCCCTCAGTCACTCCTCATCCTTTCACTGACATGTGGAACCAAACACGAGCACGATTGTGTCTGTGTTTGATGAATGTTTGTCTCTGTGGGTGCGTGTGTCTCTGTGTGTATGTGTGTGTGTGTGTGTGTGTGTGTGTCCTGTGTGGTTAACATACTATAGCAGCAATTAGTAATCACTCATGGAGCTAATGACATCAATCAATGAGCTTTTAAAACCAGCCATTTGATAATTACAACCATCAATGGTCACCCATGGATTCATTATAGCACTGTGCTCTCTCTGTCTCTCTCCTACTGTCTCTCTATGTGATGTTAACTATTTCATGTTTAATCAGCATCTCAAAAACCTCAGGTCATTTTATGGAGTATTTATATTATCATTTACTGCCTTGTAGGTAAGCTAAAATTTCTAAATGCTGATTTTTAAGGAACAGTAAAGAAAGTCATAAGGGACAAAATATACTGTAGTTCCTTGTCTACATTGTCAGCTTAATATCCTGAAAATATGTCCTGTTTCAACTTTATTTTGAGGCAAGTTCTGTTTTTTTTACTTCAGATAAACTCTTTCAATACAGTAGTAATTCAGTAAAGACAGACAGAATGAAATGACAAAGAAGGAGAGGTGGAGAAACAGATTACAGAAAAAAGTAAGTGAGGCTATAACAAATGTTATTCTTTCTCTTGGTTTTACCCACTTCCCACTTTCACTGTCAGATTTTAGCTGTTATTCAGAATCGATGAAGCCACTGTCGCCACCCTGAACAGCTGATGTTACTTTTCTGATAGTCAGTACAGGAAGTGACTGCAGTTGCAATTTCCATTTCGATTTGAAAATTGTCTTTGTCATTTTTGCCCTTATTTATCGGCCCGTCTGATTATCAGCTACCATATTCAGCATTTTTACAATTATTGTAATAGTTTTGTTTTTTAATTCATCCAATTGCCGACTAAAAAATCCATTCATTTAAAAAATGGAAGTCTAAAGTAGCATAAAATGGAAATACTTCAATATTTTAAATATCAAGTACCACAAAATTGTACTTAAGTTGAGTGAATGCACTTTATGTTAAACTCCGCCACTTGTTATTTAACACTAAGATTTTTATTTTTTACTGCAAATGTATATTGGGACAAAATATCAGTTATCCATCTCCTAGATTAGTAAATAATCTGGATCAGCCCTGGATTCCTAGTTTTTGTAATGTCATATTTTGGGCTTCTTTAGTTCAGTTCCAATAGGCTTTCTTGTCCCAGCTGTATGGACATTTTACAGTATATTACAGTTCTAAAAACTACTAACACATGCGTGTCTGCGAAACTGAGCTGAACTGAAGCTGTTGCGGCCAATCTCAGAATTTTTTGTGACCTTGACCCTAAAATCAGTTTCACTCAGTGGAAATGAAGTGTCTGGGTGGCCGGCTGACAACTACAGGATCTGAATATGAGCTAACCTGCACATCATATAGGTGCACGAGTGCGCGTGTGTGTGCGTCTAGGAATGTGTGTGTGTTTGTGTATGCGCATTTTGTGTGTGCACGTGGCGCGGATGCACAATTACCAGGCAGGCGCGAATCGATAGGTGCCTGCTGACAGATGGATTAGCACGGTAAACAGATGATACACACACCGCTAAATTATTCATCTGCTGAACAGTGGGCTGGGTTTCCACACACACCCATGGAGGGGGGAGCAGAGGGGGGAGGGAAGGAGGGAGAGGGGTGTGAAGAAGGAGGAGGATGACGATGAAGAAGTAACTTGTGTTTTTTGAGCAACTTGAGTTTCACTAAAATTATTCTTTCTTCATTTGGGAATTCATTGAGAAGGTGTGAGCTGCAACAACTGAGATTGTGTGAATTCTCTGTGTGTGTGTGTGTGTGTGTGTGCGTGTACGCGCTCAGAGACTCAACCACAAGGGGAAAAAAACACCCACGGACAGACTCTGTGCCTCTAATGCCTTTTAGATATGCAGAGGCAGCACAGGGTCAACGTGAAGTGTCTTGAGATACCGAACACACACACGTGCGCAAACACCGACACACTCATCCTTTCTTTATCCGCGTCTTTTTCTCAAGTGCGGGCAAATCCGTGATCATCGACTGTTTATGCCTTTAACAAAGCCTGCCGCGTGAATGCAATTTCACACGCATACAAACAGTATCGTGGATAAACCTGATCATGCCGCAGGAGAGACATGCACCATTATGTTTGAAGCTGGAGCCTCTACACAAGGAGAGAACTTTTTCACAGAAGGGGCATCCCTGTTTAAATAAACCTCCCCTGATGGCCTTTTGATCGGAGCATTTCAGATAAAGTTAGCATTAGCATTTCACTAGAATTTGTGATGAAAAGTGGATAAAAAAAGTACATTTAGTCAGGAAATGAAAGTGATAAAACAGCCTGTTTATACACACACTTCAATGAGATGTTTAAGTGCACTCCCAATATTGAATAGTGTAGATTCTAGTGCATGCAAATTATATAAGCATGCACACACACATTCACACACTCTCTGACATGCATATAAAACACCCATTATTGATTTGTTTCACCTTTCTGAGGGACTTTAGAGGCCTTTTTGCAGCAGATGCTAAGCTTTGTTCCACTGGGATGCCCTACAACTTTTAGTACCATTGAAGAAGTAATCTAATGTGATGATACACTTTGATATCCGATCACGCCCCAGGGCAAGAACAGTACACATAACAAAAAGATCCTACTACTTATTTAAAGATGTGTTTCACTTCCAAAAAATCTACAGGTGCAAGTGGTTTAGTTGCACTCGTCACATAACAAAATAAGGTGTGTGTGTGTGTGTGCGTGTGCTAAATAACAGGCCAGTCCAGCTTTGTGGAGCGACAGTGCGTTAAGAACAGCTAACGATCTCGAACCCACAACCCCCTCCTCTCTCTCTCACACACACACACAAACTGTTCGCTCGCATCATGGCCGCCATCAGCAGGAACCAATCAGATTTGATGAATAATTCAATATTAAAGAGGGTGTGACCAAGACAGGGCGGGGGGCGGGTGTGCCAAGCAAGTGGGCTTTTTGGAAACGGGCCTGCTGTGCGTGCACGTGTGTGTGTGTGTGTGTGTGTGTGTGTGTGTGTGAAAGTGAGAGAAGCAAGGGGGGAGGCCTGTCACACTAGACTGCATCCACAAACTGGCTGCAGATTAGATTACTGAGGAGAGGAGAGAAGGGGAGAGGGGGGTGAGGAGGAGAGAAGGAGATGAGGACAGAATGGAGGGAGGGAGGAGGATACAGATAGAGGAAGTATAGAGAAAGAGAGTAGGACGAGATGAGAAGAGAAACAGACAGTGGCAGACTGAAGACAGAAGAATCTTTCAACACATCTGCATTAAGAGTTGTCTGAAAGCTGAGGCTCTCTTGAGAAGTAAACACATCTCTGCTTCTGCCAGACCTGCAGGTACAACATGTCGCATTGTACAGAGCCGAGCTCACATTAATACTGTATATCACTTTTAGATTAAGTGGGTTAAAATAAATTTGCAAGCTGTATTATGTTATATTTTCAACATTGTGTTGCAGGTCAAATGGAGAAGAGGACCACCAGTTTTTCCTCCTTTTTACCACCAGAAACTGACATATGGTGTGACAGTATATTTACATCTATTGTACAAAATATCAATAAACTTTTGTGCTGGAAAATAAATTCTGCATCTTTTCTGAAAAGTCCACCAAGTGCGACTCAACCACAAGGGGAAAATGTCAAAGTTTGTAAAGTGCAGGCGTAAGTTCAGGGCTGTGGCATGCCATAACCTTGTGTGAGCCTGTGTGTGTGTGTGTGTGTATACACATATAAAAAGCTAAATGTGTGTTGTGTTGCCAGGTGTGCTCTGCTTCTATGAGGCTCAGTGGAGTTTTAACGCAGGGTTTTTATTGGCCAAAGCTGACATCACCGGGGGAACAAAGTGGAATTCCGGAACTCGGACGTTACGGACCTGGGTCTGTGTGTGTGTGTCTGTGTGTGTTTGAAAGAGAGAAAGAAGAAAAGAGAGAGAAGTTGTCTTTGTCTACAGGAATTGTATAATTTTCACTTTACAGTAACCTGTTTCGAGAATTCTCAAAGTGACCTCAGAGTGGTCTACCTGATTCTTACATGCTTCCACTGTCTCTAGAGAATTCCTGAATCAGGGTAGGGTTAGCAGTCAATCAAAATATTTTAAGGTGAAGGAAAAAAAGTCCTGTTTTAAGAGTGAAAATAAGATTAAATGACTTTTGAGGCTGGAGAATTCTTTACAGGGCAGCATAGAGGGAATCCTCTCATCTCATCCGCTCTCCTTCATTTGCCTTGCACCAGCTCCAGCGGCTCATTTGTGTAACCTACTCCTCCACACACACACACACACACACACACACACACACACAAACACACAGTGATCTGTGTCCAAATGGAGTGGCTGGGCCGACAAAAGGCTCGACAGGAAGCGACTAATCCTTGATCTGCGCAGCGTCGCAACAATGACCGCAAGACGACTCACACCAAGTGACACACACACGCAACTGCACGCGCACACACATTTAAACACATAGACAATTGCTTCTTGCTTCCAGTTGCCACCCAGTGAGAGGGAAAGGGAGGGGAAAAATGGCTTGAATGAGAGATGGAAAGAAACTCTTCCCAGATTCGAATGACTAATTCATCAAAAAAAATAAATGTTTCTAAGAGCAGAAGAAAAAAGTTTAAGTCACAAAAATAAAAGCTAAAAAGCGATCACTAGCTGATACGTAGACTGTATTAACGGATCAGGTGCATGAAGGCTGGTATTGACAAGGAAACAGACATACACTCCTCACCCTGGGGGAGCTGCCAGAAGGGCAGAAGGGCACACACTTGGGGGTAAACAAAGCCACCACAAGTAGGACAGTCCTCGATGTGTGTGTGGATGAGTGTGTGTGTGGCACACAGCGGAGACTGACAGGGAGGCAACATGAGAGGGACAAGCCTTTTAACATCTGGCTAAGCACTGACAGGAAGACACACACACACACACGCATGCACACGCACACACGGGCAGGCAGGCGAGTCCCAGTCCTAATTATTAGAACACTCTTACTTAACTTAACCCTGCCACTAGACCGTGACAGGCAGAGATGGAAGGGGGGAGAGAGGGGGGAGGGAGAGGTGGAGGAGGGCAGATTTTTGTGAGGACAAGGAGAAGGATGAGCGTATCTGTCTCCTTGGCTGATTTTTTTTTTAACTCCTCATGTGCCACGGCAGGAAGAGACAGGAATGGAAATGACAGAAAATTACAGGAAAAGGAATACATTTTAAATAAGTGAAATACTGCCACTATTTAAAACATCTGAACCCCACCCACACTGTTTGATTGACAGGTGGTCTGTGGGAAGTGCAGTGCAAAAATCCCACAGTAATTCCATTCTCGCGCTAAAGATGGAAACCGAATTCAAAACAAAATCTTTTTGTCATCCATCAACATCAGTATCACTTTCATCCATCTTCTTTGTGAGAACTCTCTTTTTTCAGGAGTTTATTTTTCTCCACTGTGGCTTTCTCTTTTTCTTTTTTTTTTTTTTTAGCTGCAACAATTTGTTCTATCGGCCCCGGAAAGAAACAACACACGTGACTTCTGCTCTGTGGAAGAGGGGGAAAAAAGAAGAAGATAAACAAAGAAAAGAAGCAAAAAGAAGACAAGAAAGGCGCAGAGGAGGATGAAGACGAGGCCTCTCGCTGTGTGTTTTAACAGCTGTGTGTGATGCACTCTGTTAAACGTTACAACTGTTCTATGATGATGGGAATACGAGAAATAGGGACCAGTCACCAGGCAAGTTTTGAGCACTAATTTCTTAAACTGATTTGTCTAATACCATTTGAAAGTATGTGCGAATGCTACACACAATGCATGTGAATGGCACACAGTGTGAATACTACAAAAATTTAGCAATATCTACCTGTCTATGGTGTGCTGTCTTGAGAATTCCTCTGCTTTGACTTCAGTCGGGCAGATGGGATCTGCATTTCAGCTCAACATCTCATCATCCTCCCTCTTTCCTTCTCTCCACAACCTTTTTTCTTATTGCTTTTATCCTTTCTTTTATCTTAACCCCCCCTTCCTCTCTCATATGTTCCTTCCCCTCACTCTGTGCTAAAAGAATTTGTTTTCTTTCCTTCCCTGCGAGAGATTTCAGTTCTTTTTTCAGTTGTACATTTGTCTTCTTGTTGAGTTTTTTTCAGTCTTATTTCCTTGTATTTAGGGTCTATTTTAAATGTCCACTGAAAAATGAAAACAAGAAAGAAAAGCAGAGGAAGAAAGGGAGATGAGGAAGCTGGGTGAGGCATTCAGGGTCAGGTTCAGTGTAAATCTCTCAGCCTTGTAAATGTGGAGAGCGGAGAGAATGTAAACAAACAGACTACAGCTGTCACACATTCATATGGGGAAATGTGCATTTACACAGTGGAGGAGAAGAAGGGAGGCAGTGAGGGAAGGGCAGAAAAATGATGGAGAGATGGTATGAGAGAAATAAAAGAAGTAAGAGGCGGAGGAAAACAAAGATGATGGGATGTGCTTGAGACTGAGGCACAAAAACAAACCTTCACATTGACACGTCGTGCAAAAACATCAAATCCCCTCCACAAACAAAACAAGTGCACTGCGAGGGCGGGTTGTTTCATTTGTCAACAGTCCCATTAATTCCAATCACACATCCCGTAATTCCAGCCTCTCTTTTACTGTACATGCACAAAATCCCTCCTCTCCTCTATACCCCTTCATTCTTGTGCTAAAATCATACAATGTGAATACAGTAAATGGTAATAGCTTTCACAATGATATGACATGCATAGTCCTCTTAAGGCATGATGGGGCCTTTATGTGCAGGTTTAGCAGCTGACAGGTTAGCGGGTTTAGTTAACAGCCAACGTGCCTGCCGGTGCAGTGGGGGGATTTGCGAGGGCTTAGCATAGAGTAGGCCACTGTTGCTTGGAGTGGTATGCGGCAGGCTTGACAGAATTGCATGCAGGGAAGTTAGGGTTGTCAGGTTTTTCAAGTTGTGGTAACATCATTTTTGATTTAGTGTGTTGCAAAGAAGAAAGGATCACCTTCATACCTGGGATTAACTAGCATGAGAGATGATTGGATTGTAATCAGATAATGCTAAAACATATATTCAAGATGTAAATGGATGAATACAAGACAGATCTAAAATATAATAATGTTTCTGTTTCTGCCTTTTTTTTTGTTTTACTAAGCATATTTTTTGTTGCAGAACAGGTGTTTAGACTGATATAGCCCAAACTGGACTGTGGACAGTGGACATGCAGGTGGTGCCATTCCTACAACTTTGGGTGTTTGCATAGGAAATACTATTGCCAGACAAGAACCTAAATATTGGATGATTCTGCAAACAGCAAGATTACACGCAATCACAACTTATTTTAAGTCCAGTGTTTAAAAATGTTTAAAATGTGCATGGCAACTAGCACAAATATCCATCCTACATGTTCATCTGTCCCCTGACTTTAACAACCTACTCTCTGCCTTGCTGCATATAATATATAGAGAAAATTCCTAAGGATACTCAATTAGCAAAGAGGACATGTTCACACAAGCAGCTGGCATATATGGGCATAAATATTTGGCTGTACGCAAAGGTTTTGTGAATGCTGACATGAGTAAGTGTATCTATGTAGACGCTGAAGATATAATTTGAGCCTTAGAGAGTCAAAGATCACCTTCCACTAAACATTAGCATGTGTCCATGGTGACCATTAAGATGAATTTGGTGAATTAAAGATGCCATTTGTAACATATCTGCAGCTGATAAACAAACACATGGCGTGTAGTCGAGACAATACTTTTTTAAAAATAGATTGTTTAGATGTTCAAGAATGGAGAGCACGCAAACTCAATGTATTTCCTGTCAGCTTTGGGCACTAAATTATAATTAGACACTGTTATCGCTTTAGTTGAGAGATATCAGCATTTAAATGACAGCTATAAACCGTATCAATATAAATAATATCAACACAGCTGAGATACAGATTTAATGGCACTAATGGATTCAAAGTCCATAAGACAGACTTAAATCTACAATGTCATGCTTGCACTGCACGCACCCTTATGAGTTAAACCATGTAGCCTGAGGAAACATAGCAAACTTAAGATATAGGCCTACTTCAGATACCGAGAATTAAAGTAACTTCATCTTGTAGTTTTAATTATTTGTTTGCCATCATACACATTTTCAAACTCCTGTAAATAACATCTAATCTTTTGTACCAGAATGTCTCTGATGACACTGTATGATCCCAAGCATTATAAACCTCTTTTCACTGTGAGATTTTCAAGAGGTATGTGTGAAGCAGCACGAAGGCTGCTAGTTAGCTAATGTGTGTGTGAAGCAGCGAGAGCACTGTTCTCATGGGATTGTACCAAAGTGTTGTTTGTTCTTTACGCCTCCACTGGATAGCCAAAACCAGTGAAGGAGAACCCATAATTCTTTGCTGTGAGCAGTGCCTCTGCACATCCAATTGCATTAGAAGCCTATGGTAGAGGTGGAGGCTACTTGTGCCAAGATTTAACCTGATTAGATACAGATTCAGCCGTTCCAAAAGACAGCACAGGGGCCCTGTACCCATCTCCTATTCTATTTCTGGCCTCAGTCTTAGCGCTTCCAAATCTGTAGTGATATGGCAGTGATGCACTCCGCACTCAAACAACCACAGTTCTCTTGAGCAGGGCACTCCAAAGCATCCACAAAGGGAAAAAGTGTATTTCCAGTGCATGTGGAAAAGAATTAAATCAGCGTTCTAATCTAGTTATCAGTTCTTTCTTTCTTTGTTCTCGTCCCTGTCCTTCTTTTGCTTTATGTGCTCTTTGATATCTTTCTCCTCCCTCTTATTCCTCCCCAGCCGGCCACCACCAGGTGTCATTTTCCCAATTTCCTTCTCTCCATTCCTTCCTTCATCCCTCTCTTCCTCACCCTCTCTGTCTCTCCTGCGGTGGTCTTTTTATCGGATCAGTCTCAGGTCGTCGCCTCTGTCTCTCATGTGTTCCATCAAGGATACATCCCTCAAACACACACACACACACACACACACACACCACACACACACACACACACACAGGCTCTCCTTCTTCCACAAGAGGTGAAAGAGGAAGAAAGGAAGAAATATAGAAATAAAGACAAAAACGGAAAGCTAGAACAGATTTTAAAAAGGGGAAACCAAATGATGAAAAAACAGAAGGAGGAAGACTTTCTCTTTTAGTTAAATTATACATTATAGGCACGTCTCTGTCTGCCTCTCTCCTAATTTGTCACTGAGATCCGATGCAGCTTGTTGACATGTGTAGGAGATGTCGGTGCTCATGCTGAGAGCTGTTTGTGTGTCTGGAAGAGTGTTTGTGGATGCTTGTGTGTTTGTGCTCGGAGCTCTCACAACCCCTCGCCCACCTCCTTTTTATTACACACACACACACAACACACAAATGGCCTGCCAAGGTTTTGGATATGTGGGTAAATCTTTTGGCAACAGGGCTGCCAGCGTGGAGCTATGATGAATGCTGATGGCAAAGAGCATGGCCGGTCTCTGAACCAGTCACTCACTCACACACACATACACACACACAAACACTAATCAGATTCCCAGTGCGTGAGGGCCAAATGGCATCCTTCCACTGGTGAATGCTAATGTGACCAGTGGAGCTTGTGGGCTTGTGAAACAAGGATAGGGAGAGCCAGGAGAGATGATGACAACAGAACATAGATGGGATTGTTTATTGGCGTGTGTGATGCTAGTGTGTCAAAATTTGCATTCTTTCACAAATTGCAGCAAGTTGTACTTTGGTTTTAATTTCGGAGCCAGAATTAGATTTGGCTCTGGGTGTGTTTGTGTGTCTTGCTGTATAGGTTTGTGCATGTGTCTTGTTTGCAGGTTTAATTATTACAGTTGAGCTGTAGAATAATCACAGAACATGGTGGTTTAAATTGTTTTGATCAAATGTGGGGTACTGGAAGTGTGACACTGAGAATCCTGCACACATTGTGCTTTTAGGGTTGAGTCGTGTCCAATATATGTGTACTGGAGAACACATACATCAGTGCAACCATTTCTAGTAAGATGAAGAGAAATGTATAATGGAAAATTGTTTTGGGGTGTTCCTTCATTTTATCACACAGAAGTATTGCACAACGCATCATTTTCATGTCATTACAAGAGCATATTGTGTTTCCACTGGAAGAGACTTTCACAACAAATGTGTTTTAAGTGTTGTGTAAATATATTGTTTATAATATGAGCCCATCATGCAACAAGTTCAGAAGCTTTGTCTTAATATGCCTTAAAAGCCAATCTTGCATACAGATGGGTAAGAATGCGTAAGAAAAACCCACCATATGGTAGCTTAATAAGGTGTCGTTCCACCATGAGCCTCTAGGACAGCTTCAATGCTCCTTGTCATTGATCATACAAGTCTCTGGTCTATATTTTGTGATGTATATATTGAGTGATGAACACTATTGTTCCAAAAGATATTCTTTCATTTTGTATTTTGATGAAGATGGTGGGGAGCACTGCATAACATGTTGCTCAAAAATCTCCCTTAGGTGATCAGTTGGGTTGAGACCCAGCGACTGTAAAGACCATATCTCAACTACGGTTGGAAACTAGCCATTGGCTAACACCGGCACATCTACAGAAATGTATGATGAATGTGCACTGTCCTCTCTAAAATAAATAAATAAAAAAAAAACAAAAAAACAAAAAAAAACATCAACATCATTGTCATACTCATCAAACCATCCAGTGACCCCTTGTGCCCACTGCTGTTATATTTTCACTCTTTTATTCAAGGTTTATCATTTGTTACCCATCTGTATGTGCAATGTGGCTGTACTTTCTCTGAGGGCAATGTAGAACAACTATGAATGGCTACTCACAGCGCTCGATGCGGTCCTCAGGGCTGGAGGAAGTCTCTCGATCAGACAGGAGGCCTGACACAGCGAAGATCTTCTTCCCACTGTCCTCTACTGCTTTCAAGGCGCTGCTGGGTGAGCCTCCAGGAGGGATTTGGGCGCCGCCAAAGTCGTACTCTTTCCCCTCTGCATCAGAGTACCGCAGGTGGGGTGAGGCCTCTGCATCCAGGCAGCCTTTGAGGCGCTTGGCTGGGGTGAAAGCAGACTGATACCCACCTGGCGCCCCATCCCGATCTTCCGGAGGTGAGGCAAAAGGCCTGAAGGCGCCGACGCCGCTGTGATTCAGCATGCTGATTGGCGAGCAGTCCAGGTTAGGTGGGGCAAACTGATGATGGAGGTGGAGGAGGGATGGAGGGAAATCCCTGTTGGGGAATCCTGGTGGGACTGCACCTTGGCGATGGTACATTGATGCAAAAGTGTAAGAGCCATTGTTAAATGGCAAATGGACGTCTTTTTCTACAGAAACTGGGACACCAAATGGACGTGGCTGCTGGCAGGGAATTGAGGCATCGCGAGAGGCTTCAGCAGTGGACGCCAGGACCATGAGGGCCGGGGAGGCCAGGGGATTGGGCAGGTAGGAGGAGCTCTCCATCTTGAAGGCTGCCCTGTGGAGGTCCATGTCTGGACGGAAGAAAAGGGTTGTAAGGATTTTAGCAGGAGGAGGAGATGATTCCTCCTCAATAAGATTTGAAACAATGTCCAAGACCCTTGGGAAGGGTCTGAGGAGGAGAGAGAATCTAGGTTGGAGTCTTAAACGATTAGATTTTCTGCAACAGGGGGCTCAGAAAAGAGCTGTTTGTTAAAAGGGAGGGTATTCTTGAAGAAATTAAAGAGTGTCAGCCAACATCAGTTCAGGTTAGCTTGAATTCAGTTCATGTCTCTTCAGTGGAACTAATGGGAGATAATCTGTCTCCAGCCAAATTCACTTGAGCGCAGCTCAGTCCAGATCATTCCGTGCCAGGTAAGTGCCGTTGGGTATATACAGTCCTTCACAGACTTCACAGATTGGACTTCTTCAGTCCGAATGATAAATACAATAGAAGGTTAAGATTAAATTTTCCCTCCTGGGTAATAAGCAGTAAATGCGTCCCTCTTGGAGTTTGTTGGACTTGTTGCTGAAGCCGAAGGGGCCGGGGAGGGTGGACATCCGTAGGTTGTCAGAACTGGATCGTCATCTTCATGTGGTCGCCAAACTGAGGGGATAGAAAAGACAGGCATGAGTTTCAGTTCTTTTTCAGCGCGCTACACTATTGTAAAGAATTTTCTGGTAATTCATTGATCACAAGACAAACTTGTTATGCTTAGAATATTTTCCTGCAAATGTGGTCTTGTTGGTCTCGACAAGTTGTGATGGAAGTCACAAGGACAGCTGTCTCATCTGCTCTGCCAAGTTAACAAAAGTGTGCATTGTGACCTCTCAACTGAGTTCTCCCCTAACACACAAATGGGTAAAGATAATTACAGTTCCTTAAACATAATCTTTTTTCAGATGACTTGTAGTTAGACAAGACCTGCCCTTTGAGAGATTTTCACTTGAGATTCCTTGAGCTTTCTGCTATTCTGGGCAGCCCTGAAAAGATCTGATCTGTGCTGACAAAAGTGCTTAAAATCAGCTCTCTTAATATCCATGATAAAAATTCAAATCCCTTTGCACACCCTTTCACATTTATCTTTGACCTCCTCATCTTTTCTTAATGATAGGTACTTTCAGAGACAAGAGGCATGCTTTTTTTTCAGCTGACAAAGATCAATGTCTTGCCCTCAATCTGTAGGTAGTGGAAAGGACGGGAGCTGAGTGGAAAATTTTTAATAAAGGAGACGCGGGAAGACAAGGCTTGAAGTCAAAACCATTGGGGACTGAGTGTTCTTCAGTGGACACTGTTGTTGAAGCCACAAATTCAGAACCTCCTGGGAAAAAGTGTCCTCAAGTTGACACTGTTGATCAAATCCTCCAAATCCCTGCCCTTTGACAAAAAGCCAAGAACTATTTCAAACCCCAAACTTCTCCCCACTTTCTCCTCCCCCTTTCCCTCCATGCTCTTTAAAAAACTTCTCCAAACTGTTTCCACATCACATCTTTCCATTCCAATCTCTACAGCCCTCCACGTCTCATCTCTTTCCAAATGTCCCCTCCTTGTCCTCCATCCTCCTAATCTGTCCATCTCCTCCTCCTCTTCCTCTTCTCTGCTAGTCATCTCCTCCTCTCATCTCCCTAGCGCTATCTCTCCTCCCTCCCTCTCCCATCTCAGATCTTGGTCTAAGCCGCTTATTCCTACCATCTCCCAGGATCTTATTGGACCAGAACCACTTGTCTTAAGATAAGGACACACACACATATACACATTTCACCCACACACACACATCTGATAAGAGGCTATGTGGCTCAATGTTCAGCTTGACACCCGACTCGGTGGGGCGAACACACTCCACACTCTTGCAGGCAATGGTACCCTCTCCTATCTCTCTATCTAACCACTTTTAATTCGCCAATTTTTACTATCTGTCCTCCCTTTCGTTCTACATCTCTCCTGTCAATCTCTTCTCCCCTCATCCCTCCATCCCTCCCCCCATTTCTCCCTCTTGCTTCTCCCTTGGGTGATTCAGATGGGTGATATCATATCAGACCTCTCCATCTGCCATCCACGAGCCAGAGGAAATCTGACTGAGTGAATAAATTAGCCGTACTTGACCTCCCGACCCCCCCGGCATCCGTGGCAACAGACTAGAAATCTTCCCTCCCGGGGATTAGATTGGAGCGTGCGATTGGCCGGTCGGAGGAACGTGGAGAGGCAGCCGATGAAACGACAAAATAACATTTCAGGAGATTTTTATCCCCAAAGGGCAATTTGAAGGTGGCTGGCTTGTTAAGCGTCCAATATGTTAAGATTAAGAGTAGGTAAGGATGTGCTTGTCGTACATAATCGTGCATCACTCTGGATTAAAAAGAAGTCAGATCCGCTTAAATGCAAATAGATTATCATCATAGTTTTACCTAAATTTATTAAATCAGATACAATCAAGCCCTTTTAAGCTCTGAAAAAGCATTTTTCTCAGTTGTATTATCATAAAAGTCACCGCTACCATCAAAATTCAACACCGATGTAACTTGAAAAGGTCAAACATGAAGTCATGGGCACCCGTGCATAAATACACAACAAATACAAACTCATACAGTATCAAGTAGCGGCCCGGCCCGCTCTAGACGAGCTTCAAAGCTGCGTTGACTACCAGCCAACATCAAAGGAGAAACTCCCTGGGAAATGAAAGGAGAAAATCTTTTATAGCTATCAGCTGTCCACAACACTCATTCAAATCAATTTCCAAACCTGATCTCGGCTTTGGCACGCTCCCCCACCTCCCACATACACACACACACACACACACACACACACACACACACACCGACAACTGCCAAGAGGAAGGAGAGAGCGGAGAGGGCCCAGAGACAGAGAGAGATGGGGAGATGTGAGATGTTTTACATTACCGCAAATGTACAGTAGACTAGTGTGGAGTGTTGAGAACGGCTTACGCTAACACGCCTCTGGTCTGGACAGATGCCACAGAGTCACATTACACGCCTCTCCTCCTCCACCACCTCCTCTTTTCACCCTCTCTTCCCTACCTACCGCAATCCATCCTGGAAATAGCACCTTGAAAACGTAGCCATGACAAAACTCCTGTCTTTCTTTCTTTCTCTCCATCCTTCTCTCTGTCTATCAGTTTAACCGTCTCCTCCTCCTCTCTGTCTTTCTCACTTTCTCGGCTGGTGTCCTCCCTCTGTTCGCGCTGTATATCAGATCACGCTTTCTCCTGTATAACCTCTAAAGTAGGAGTGTGTCTGAGGTGTTGATAGCGAGGTAATACACTGATAAGTACCGGGATATTTCAATTTTATTATCATTACCCAGTAGGCCGAGGGGGCGGCGAGTGAAGGGCCGCCAATGTGAAGCAGCCAATCCAATAAGAGGACACTGGATATTCCCTTACAGGCTGCAACAGGAGAGGAAAGGAGAGGAAAGAAGAGTAAAGGAAAGGAAATGAGAGGACAGAAAGGGTTAGGAAACCTGGAGAAGAAAAAGAAGAGGATGGAGGAGATGGGACAAACTAATGAGAGGAGAAAACGAGCAAAGAAGAGAAGACGGGGATAGGAGGGGTTAAGAAAAAAGGACATGAGAGGAGAACAGAAAGGCAGAGACAAGATAAAACAAGGACAGCAGGTGAAACAAGAGGAAAGGAGATGATACAAGACGATAGGAGAGGTTAGGAAATGATGAGAGGAGAAAAGAAAGGAGGAGACAAAACAAAACAAGGAGTGGAGAAATGAGAAAACAAAAGTAAAGGAGAAGAAAGCTTGGGAAACAATTAGAGGAAAAAAGAAAAAAAAGGAGGAGGCAAAAACATCAAGGAGAGGAGAGGGTATGAAACAAGAGAAAGGAGACGATACAAGAGGATTTAGGAGGTTAGGAAATAAGGAGAGGAGAAAAGAAAGGAGGAGATGAGACAAAACAAGGGGAGGAGATGAAACAAGAGTAAAGAAGTGGAGACAGAAGGATAGGAGAGGTTAGGAAACAAGGAGAGGAGTAAAGAAAACAAAGGAGGAGAAAAGACAAAAGAAAAGAAAACAAAACAAGAGTCAAGGTCAGGCTAGGAAACAAGGAGAGGAGAGAAAAAAGAGATAAGTGGAAAAGAAACAAGGGAGGAGAAGAAACAAGAGGCATGGAGAGGCGAGGAAATGAGGAGAGGAAATAAGGAAAGGAGCTGAGAAGAGGGTGTGACATCGGAGCAAAGGGTACAAATCTCATGTCCCTGGGTGATTGACACAAGCTGGCTGCCTTCTGGCCTGGTGGTCTTGTGTGCATATGTGTGAACACACACATGCCAACACACACTTACACGTGTGCGTGTGTGTTTGTGCAGGATGAGGCCTCTAGAAAGTGAAACCAAGGAGCCCTTCAGCTGTCTCTCCACATTTAACTTTGCTTTGGTATGGATGCTTTGAAATGTTAAAAATATTATTTTTATGTGTGTTTACAATACATTCTACTTGTAACGTCACACTAATAGAAGTGTCATAATGCCGCTTAAAGCCAGTGATGTTTTCCACCGCATCTCTAAAACAACAATCATAATTCCAGATGACACACACCTATGCATATCATCAATATACAAGAGCAATTACATCTAACGCACACGCGCATAATGTCAGTCGGTGCCACTTACAATCCCATTTGCCACTGAGGGATACCACCCACACATTGTCTGACGCCGGGTATATGCATTTTATAATAGAAAATGTCACAGGGGAACATTTACCACGCTGTCATAATTTGATTACAGTGTGCAAGAATGATACAGCTGTCGGCGCGATATTAAATACAAACAGCCGAGGAGGGCTTTTCACGTCAAATCTGCACTTTAAGTGACAATGTTATACCAGTCGGCGAAATTGCGGTGTCAACAACAATGTGCTTTAACATCATTCTGAGGGGGAATTTCACTCAGGAAATATGAGCTACTGAAAGGGGGGCTGCGGGAGAAGTCACAGATCCTGTGTGAAATAATTGGTAAATGTGGTCATAAACATTATTATTGTTCTTTAAAAATAATGACAGAATGTTATTTGCTTGTTTGAGAGCTCAGGAACAAAATTTCAGGGGTTGGAGACATTTTGACAGTGGAATTATTGTTACAAAATATCACTTTAGGCTACAGCTTTAGGCCGGGCAATATTTCAATATTATATCAATATCATCTTAGATTCTAAATATTGTTACATTGTGATAGGCCTATGGCAGAAGTGTTTTTTTTCCTGGATTACTGCGTTATAGTAAAGCGATACAATTTTCTGAACTTCCCAGACTGTTCTGGCTGTTCTGTTATTTACCACTTATACCCACTTAGTCCTTATTACCAGAGGTGCCAAAAGTACACACATTCTTTACTCAAGCAGAAGTGCAGATACTTGTGTGAAGAAAAACACTGGTAAAAAAATTATTGATCAACTTTACTGAAAAGTAAAAAAGTATTCAGTATAGAAGTATAAAAATAAAAAGTCGCCCTCTGAAGGACATTTCTACCGTCAGTTTCCGTGCAAAGCTAACCCTTCTTTTTTCTCCCCTCTTCCGTGCGAACCTCAGCTTTCTCCGCGAGTCTCCATCTCATTATATCTTTTGCGTTGTCTTTGTCTTTTTACATCTTTTAGGTCATTCTTGTCTCGTTATGCCTTTTATGCAGTTCTCATCTTGTCAAATCTTTTCTGTTGTTTTTGTTTTGTTGCGTCTTTTATGTCGTTCTCGTCGGGTTACTTCTTTACGTCATTCTCATCTTATGTTTTTTTCCCGTCATTTTCATCTTGTGATTCTTTTACGTCATTATCGTCTTGTTATGTATTGTACGTTATTTTCATCTTGTAACGTTTCTTACATAATTGTTGTCTTGTTATTTCTTTTACGTTGTTCTCTATTGCATCTTTTACTTCATTCTGGTCTTGTCACGTCTGTTTGTGCTTGTGCCTCATGTTCACTGATGGATGCACCAAGGAATTGTCTTTTCTACGTGTTATTGTAAGGAGTAGAAAGTACAGATATCTGTGTTAAAATGTAGGGAGTAAAACTGAAAAGCTGTCAAGAAAATAAACACAGATAACTGAAAACTCTACTAATTAAGAATCTGTTCTTTGCTTCTTCCCACCTCTGCACAATACTGATGATTATTTATCAAAAATCTCATTGTGTTAACAATATCTGAAAGCATCAACATTCATCCCTACAATTAAGGCACAGTATCAGTAAATATCAATAAATATCAATATATTGAGGTGTCTGTTTAAAACTATTGTGTCATTTGATTTTGTCCATGTGTTCCAGCCTTATCGTAGACCTCTAATGATGAGAATGATGATGGTTCTCAAATAAAGTTATTGCATAAACTAGAATCAAATATTTCATCATCCTCACTCTCTTCCATGTTATAGTGGATTCCTTCTTTGATCAAGAAATGGAGAAAAGCAACATGAGCAGTTCTGAGTGTCAGGATCAGAAGATTGAAAGGGAAAATGGGATCCAAATAACTACACTGTGACAAAGAGCGCCCGTCTTATCGAAGCCTTCCTTTTTGTTGACTGGTTGGAATAAATATTTTTCTCGCATGGCTGGTTTGAGTGTGTAACCAACGCTTTTGCTGTTCCAACACGGTGCTGAAACTTGTCACATCGAGTTTTCCAGTGTGTCTGCTGAGTTTTAGAGAGGAACGAAGAGGAATCCAATTTTTGTTATAAAAATGTCTTGTCGACTGTGACACGGTGCGTGTACGCACACGTCTGTGTGTGTGTGTGTGTGTGTGTGTGTGTGTGTGTGTGTGTGTGTGTGTGTGTGTGTGACTGCTGAGACTGTCGGGAAGCAAAGCAGCTGAAGATTTTTTTTCTTTTTTCTAATGGAGACGGAGAGAAAAGCAGTCAAAACCGCAGGCCTGTCTGAATGTGTGTGTATGTGTGTGTGTGTGAGCACACACTTCCTGGTCCATGGGTATATTTAGAGATTGTTGACAAGCGTGAAAGTGCCACTCTTACATTTTATTACAAGACAGGCCAAGCTGTGTCATTCATCTCATCTCTCTGGTGAACACACACAATCACTCACACCACATCATGTAGAGACAATCTGAAGACTCCTTGAAAAACACACTATACAGCGCATTATAACTTGATGCACCATAGAACTAAACTGACCTAAATGCATGCATATTTATCTAAATGCATGCTTCCATAATTAAGTTTGGTATTTAATGAGGAGCAGTCTTAAGTATGTAGTGTAACAGACCAAACCAAACTCCCCTGAGAACAAAATGTTCATGTTCACAGTCCTGAAACTCCAGTTAAAATTTACAGCCTCCAACGTCTACCCTCAGCCTCTGCCATCCTTCTACTCTATACTTCTCTCTCGCTGCTCTTCACCCTACCCTGAAAGCCTTGGCACATCTTATTTTAGGGTAATTACAGCATTGTACATTTTAACCACCATAAAAATCAACCATATAAACATTTTACAGTAAACTATCAACCCCATGGACTATCATCAGAGCAAAGTAAACTAATACAGGTGCCATACTTCAGCTAGAAACCATAAATGTCATTTTTATTATTGAAAAAACTTTTTATTTTTAATCTTAAAAGCAGGCATTTGCAACAGTAACATGCAACTATTGCAACTCCAAGATGTCAAACTATCATGAAATAAGGCCTTTTT
>JAJHUR010128112.1:1915-14429 GCA_027495735.1 Lutjanus campechanus
ACTACTACTACTGTAGATCATACACTGACTGACAGAGGCTGACAGTCTGTCTGTGATGGGTGCGCATGCACGAGGCTAGCCAAAATGAACATGTTCACAAACTGGAAATACTTGTTTCCATTCATCACTTTAAAGTCAGTGTAAAGGAAAAGGGGAGTTTTTTTTCTTCTAAACACATTACACATGTTAGAAAATAGTTGCTGAAAATGTGAAAAGACTGGGAACTGAGTAGTACTGAATTGTGGAGTTTAACCATTAAACTGTCGGTGATTTCTGTGTACGGCTCGATGACATGCCGGAGCCATGGTCCCCCAACACTATACAGTCCCTCCAGGAAGTTGTGGTGTTGTGACCACTAAAGTTCACGTAAATTCAACCAATCCCTGCTAATTCTGCATGGCCTTGCAAATTTGTCCAAACTCTGCAATTTTTCCGCATGTCTGAACAATCACTGTAGCTTCCTACGAGTTCTACCAATCATCGCAGTCCCCCAAACATGCTTGTCTTAATGTTTTATTATTGCACGACCTTTAAAACTTCCATTCATTATGACTGTGAGATTTAGAACACTCAAGCTGGGTGTACACATTTGTGTGTGTGTGTGTGTGTGTGTTTTCTCCACCTCTCCTCTTCAGTCTCTCTCTTTCGGTTTCATTGTGCAGTGGTGTACCGTAGCCTCCTGCTGCATAGAGTAGATTTAGTCATTAGGCTCTCTTTCTCCCTCTCTCTGTCACACGCACACACTGAAACACTTGCGCATACCGAAACACACACTCAGTGAGAAGTGGTGGCTAAGCAGGATTTTACACAAAAGGAGTAGAGAGCAAGAAAGAGAAGTCAAAGGGAAAATAATAAAAGGGTCAGAGGCATCTTCCCAGTCCAAGAAGAAGAGTCGGCACGCACTGAGTGTGATGGTGAGCTGGTGAGCGAGGGACACGCAGGCTGCAGGAGGCACAACGTGTGTTTAAAGTAAAGGAGCAATCTGTCCCGCTGCTGCAGGGGAAAGCACTCAGTGCTCCAGTCACCATGATGATGTATCTGTGGGTAAGTTGTATCTCTGTGTGTGTGTATGTGTGTACGTGTGTGTGTGCGCTGTTTATAATCTGCTTTTTGGCTGTTTGCTTCGTATATTTGCTTTGTTGTAAATATGCTACAGGAAGTGTTCCAACTTCAGTTTAATCAGTTATTGGTGGTCATAAAAGCTACACCGCAAAGAAACTGTTGTTTGCTGTGACGAGCATCACTTAAAGGCAACATTCACCACTTTTTTATGTGGATGTCCAGTCAGTGTCGATGGTAAATGTAGTCAATTGAAGCAATAAATTGCCTGCTTGTGGAGCCATGCCAGCAGTGCCTACATGTACCAAGATGCATTGCGAGCAACCTTCTAACGCCCATGTTGCTGTGTATTCTCACTAGGAATGTAGTTTGAAGCTTTAAAGCTTCATTCATAACATTGACATTCAAATTCTAAATCAATATTTGAATGCTACATATTCTGTTTAAAGCTGGTATTTCTGCACAGCAGCAGATAAAGATTAGGCTAAACTGATATTAGTATTATACTATTTGTAGAAAATTCTTAAAATGTTTTTATCTAATGAAACATTCTGTTTCGACCATGGCTGTTGGAGTTTAGCATCTCAAAAACTGCATTTCCACTGCGGTCTCCCACCTGCCACACACGAAGGGAGGCAGCACCTGTAAAAATCTATTTTGGCTCTCATAAAAAAGATTAACTAATTTAATCCAGTGAATCGCTTTATTCAAATTGAGATTTTGTTGAAGGTTTTTTCTTTTCTTTCTTTTTTAGGGTGATGAGGTCATTAAATATGACCGCAGACATTGGGAGCTTCATTTGAAAACCTCAGCAGCCTGCAGCTATTACTTTGCTGGCCAAATCACAGAGAGTGTGAATATGTTATGTGGAGCAGGGGTGTTCGGCAGGGTTTTACACAGGGATGGAAGTAACTAATTACAAGTACTCATGTTACTGTAGTTATGTAGTCTTTTTTGGGTACAAACTTTTATGAGTAGATTTTCAAGTCTGTACTTTTACTTGTATTTAAGTATTTATTACACCAGTAGTAGTACAAGTTGAATTACTATCCAAACCCTTCATCTGCATTTTGTAGCCAATAAGACTGTCTTATTGCAAACAGGCCAATGAAAACCAGGACATATGGAAGAAAAATAACAAAACACTGCAGCAGCACAAGTTTGGAGTAAGGATGTTAATGATTAATCATTTATCGATTAATCAGCATCGAGAATTTGCGTTTGCAATTTGAGGTCGGAGTTGTGTGCTACTGAGCTACTTTGCATCGTAGCATCAATGAAGTTTAGAGCGGGTATCTTGAGTTCAGTATGTAAGATGGTGTTTAGTGCATGAACACAGACAGACATCGAGACACAAGCACAACATATTAAAATTTGTGGACTTGTAGGTATTTCCTTCTGGAAAAGGGAGCAGATTCTGGCAAGAATTCCAGGGAAAAGCCAGCTTATCGTACCTCGTGTGACAGCTGGATTTGTGAGATCACGTGAGAATCCATCTCGCCAGGCTTCTGGTTGTGTCCACACTAAGAGCGGCGCAGCCAATCAGCATCCTTCAAGGGACTACTGGCAGCTACAGATGTGGTTTTAGGTGTGACGACAGCAAGAAGCAAGATACCGTGATCAGTTCTGCATCAGAACTGGAGAGTATTTCTTGAAGGCTTTTCTCCCAACCGGCTTTGGCAAGAGTTTGATTCAATGAGTCTTGGGTGAAATTAGCCTGTGTTATATGTCAGATGATAGACAGATGGTTCATCCAATCACCTGCCAAGTGTTTTTTGAAAGTGCTTCCCCTTTTCCAAACAGTTTCTTCGGACAACTTCCCAGATGGTGCTGTGTAACAAACCATCTGGCGTGTCAGGTTTACATTGTTTTCAGAAGCCTTTTTGATATGGTTGATCGAGTGTGTCCAGATTGCAAATAATATTCATCTACAAAATGTTGGTTTAGAACAGTTGCCAAAAGAGCATCGGAATCTGATCTTAAATTAACTGCTGAAGTCTCAAACCCAAGTCAAACTAAAAAAGAACCAGGCGATGTTGTAGCTCTAACTAGTCTTGTGATTGTGGCCTGTCATTATGAATCTCATTTGGACAATCAGCTTTGCCACTTAGCCACTCACATCCTTTTTCCTAAATTGTTGTGGCAACTGATCAAGTTCCTTAAAATGGATTTTGGGACGGCATGATTCACCAGGAAGTGTCTCAATCTGATGGGCGGCAGAGGAGGAAAATTAAAACAATCCATCATGGATGTAACCCTAGGCTTTTCACCGTTGAGTCATGACATTGAGTCTTTAGGCTTTTTGACATTGAATATGTTCATTTAACTCCACACCGGGACACTTGTTTAGAAAAAAGGACCCTCTAATCTAGTTGTTTTTTAATTTTGCTTTATTTGGAAGTAGAAAACTGGCAAAGGACAACTATTATGTTTCTAAACTATGAGTGTTTTGGCCATTGCAAATGATTTTGTACTGCTATAATCTGTGAAGTGATTTGGCAGTTCACGCAACCTAATGCACGGTAAGTATACATGTGGTGTAGACAACCTGTAAGTGCTCCACTGAGATCCACTTGACATCCAAACTTCCAAGCCTCAAACAAGTTTTCAGCCCTTGTTGGACACGTCACCAAGGCTGTTCTGATTCTCTTTCTGATTTTCCTGGACAGAGTCTCCAGGTGCAGCTGGGGGGTGGCTCAGTGTGGTGTCTTCTGGATTGCATGATGTGGTTCTAAAGGCTTTATTGACACGAGACCTCCAGTGCAACCCTGTGCCCTAGAAATTACATTTTCATGTTACTAAATTGTTTTCACATGTATGTTGTGGTGACGGAGTCGGCAGGAGGTGGGTGGGTTCAGGGTCCAGTTCAGTTCAGGGCTCGCATCCAGATTCCTGCAAGAAAAGCACTTTGGTTTAAAGAGAAATCTATAATATATTTACTGTAATAAATCATAAAATGACCACAATATGTCGTCAGAGATCAAGGAAACATGTTGAGCTCAAATACTCACTTCTCAGACAAGTTTATTAGAGTTCAAATGCCGATTATTCACCGAATTAGTTAGTGTGTGTTTATGAGGAGTAAAAAAAATCATTAATAATCTTGTGGAAGGACTAGATGTTCATAAATTGAGCAAAATGTTAATGGAGTGTGGCAGGCAGTGAGACAAGTGCTTTTGTTTTCAGGATAATGGGCTTAACTTTACATTGGCAGACAACTGACAGTTATAAACAGCTCATCAACTTACAGTGGAGGACTCGTCCTCACTTGTTCTTGTCAATTTACGAGGTTGCACATGTCTTGTGCTCCTGCGTAGCCCCTGCAGCCTGCAGAGCTTTCCCGGAGTCTGGGGTAGAGGTGGCGGGGGGAAACAGCTCGCTTCAAACATAGATTGCATATTAAACATGATTTTAACCTATTTAATATACAAGCTATGGCTCCTATTTTCTGTTTGAACTGCAAAACTTATTTTTGCATGTGCAATTGCTACATATTGCTCCTTAAAGGTTCGGGAAAGATTATGATTTTAAGTCACTTCCGACTTTTGAATAACACTGTTGTCACCATGTCTGAATATTGTCTTACAAGACTGTCTGTTTTGGTTGAAAACAAATAAAATACGGTGTCAGTGGTGTCATATTTTACTGATACGTTTGGTATCAACATTTTTGCACCTTGCCAGTTACATTCATTATGTTAATTACTGCGATTATTGTTATTTTGTTCATTATGTTAATAGAAAACCTGATTCGACTGACATTACATTTCCCTGAAAACATATTTGCTTTTGTAAATTAGTTTTATATAAAGGTAATTCATAGGAGACAGGCCTGTTCAGTGAGTCACT
The DNA here is from genome assembly GCA_027495735.1 of Lutjanus campechanus. Classification (NCBI taxonomy): domain Eukaryota; kingdom Metazoa; phylum Chordata; class Actinopteri; order Lutjaniformes; family Lutjanidae; genus Lutjanus; species Lutjanus campechanus. The sequence continues at coordinate 6,823 of JAJHUR010128112.1, forward strand.
GCCCTAGTAAAGGAGTTTCAGTATCTTTGGTTCTTTTTTATGAGCGAGGGTAAGATGGAGCGTGACATCGACTGGCACATTGTGTTGCATTAGCTGCAACATGGTACTGGACTGTTGGAGTTAAGACATCCAGAAGAAGAAGAAGAATGAGCAGAAACATTTCTTCTTAATGCAACAAATTCAGTGGTTCAGACATGTGATCAGGATACTTGTTGAACACCTCCTATTAGAGGTTTGTCAGGTTTCTTAACTAGAAAGATACAGATTTTCAGAGGTGGGAAGTAACTAAGTACAAATACTTTATTACTGTACTTAAGTAGACTTTTCAGGTATCTGTACTTAGCTTGAGTATTATGTTTCTGACAACTTTTTACTTTTACTCCTACATTTGAACACAAATATTTGTAGTTTCTACTCCATACATTTTCAAAACAGGGTTGTTACTTTAGTTTTAAGGCATTTGAGGGGAATTATTGATTTATTATACATTTATTATACATATACATTTATTTTGCATCATTGCACACCATCTTCCCAACATCAAGACTGATTTAAATCTAAATGGATTGAACAATAACACTGGAAAAACATTTCCCTAGTTTATCCATCAGTGCATATCATGCATGACAGACGCAGTGTAACATAGCTGCATTAATTGTGTAGCATTAATTGTGACTTTTCCCAAGTAGTGATGTCAGGCTGCCGTGTGTGGTGCAGAAGCCAGGTTACTTATGTATATGATGACTTTTAGTGATGGTGGCAGAGTTTTGCAGGTAAAAAGATATGAGAGGGGAATGAGTAATCTCACTCCCCTCCTAGATAGGCATTTACTGAAGTATTCTCAAGGCAAAACACTTCGTGAGATAAAAAGTGCCCTAGATACACCTGCAGACGTCTCTCCATGTGTTGGAACATCCCTCCATCCCTCTCCTTAACTTCCAAAGTATTTATGCAAACCTCACTTTACAGCTTCATCGAGCTTCATCGTATCTCCTCATCTCACATAGCACTGCATGATGGTGAAAGAGGTTCATTAGATTTTTTGCAACATGGTGCTCGTAAAGAGGATCCTTCTTCTCTACTGTCCTCTGTTTGCTGTGTGAGTGAGTGCCGCAGTCTCTGTGTAAACACATGTTGTCAACTGTTGCCATGGTCCTGTAAGGATTAACTAATGTGCGCTCTGGGCCATCTCAGGTGGTTGTTATTTGGGGACGGGGCGGGCTCATATTTATTGGGTTGATTTTATTGGATCGACAGCAGGCCTTCTGATCACAGCTGGGAGATATCATAGCATAGCTCTTTGTTGATTAGCCTGACTCCAGACCTTTGAATTGCTGTCCATATGTCTGAATTTGTTCAGCCTCTGCCAGACTCTGAAAATGTGCCAGAGAATGGAGACCGGCGTGGATGAGATCAGCATAGCTGCATGACTTGATGCAGTCAACTTAAATAATGGAAATAACAACCCTTAAATAGGCATATTTTAATTTAATTGCTCATAGCCCTGATTTTCCACTCGCCGACAGTTTTTGGAGACTGCAGACCAAAGCACCAGATTGCAAGAAAATTGGCAGGGATGGGAAGTAACTAAGTACAAATACTGCACTTTCTACTTCTTACATTTTCAAAAGAGGCTCATTACTTTTTGTTTTAATGCAAGATGAAGACAACGCAAAAGAACGTAACAAGACAAAAACAGTTAAAAGACGTGACCAGTCAAAAACAACATAAAAGGTGTAAGAAGGTGAAAATGAAGTAACAACACATGACTAGACAAAAATAATGTTAAAGAGGCAACAAGGAGAATAGGAAGTAACAAGATGAAAATGACGATGTAATATAGATGTAAGACAAAAATTATGGAACAAGACGTAAAAATACAAAAACAACCTAACAAGATGTAACAAGACAAAAATTAGGTAAAAGACATAACAAGGCAAAAACAACGTAATAAGATTAACACAACATTAAAGACATAATAGAGACGACGGAAGATGTAACAAGACAAAAATGACATAAAATATGTAACAAAACGAAAATGGTATAACAAGACAAAACCAAGATAAATGACGAAACAGGCATAACAAGATGAAAAGGATCTAAACACATGAGGCAAAAATAACATAATAGACATAAGACAAAAATGACTTAAAGTATGTAGGAAGACAAAAATGATATAACAAGACAAAACCCAGGTAAAAGACAAAACAGGTGTAACAAGACAAAATGATTTAAAAGACATTACAAGCTGAAAAAGACAAAATAGGACAAACACAACATTAAAGGCGTAATAAAGACATAACAAGACGTAACAAGATGAAAATGACGTAAAATATGTAACAAGGAGAACAGTGAGTGAAAGCTGTAGTATATATGTTGCTGTTGTATACACAATTCAGTCCAAGTTCTATCTGTGGACGTGTTGCAGTGGTATTTGTTATCTCAGGTATTGGTAACAATGGCTAACCTGGCTAACTCAACAGTGGCTTTCCTGGCGGTGTCCATCTTGGTTTTCCATCTTGTTTACTTTTTTGTGGTGTTTTCTTTTTTTTTCTTTTTTTGACTTCCCAATTTGTTTACTGGAACGCTGTCAACTCGGGTGTGACGTCAGTCCCACCTTCGACTTCCGAGGTTAATGGAACACAGCATTAGTGCCTGTCCCAGGTAATTGATTCCAAAATAACAAATTTTGGCTGTGCAGATGGCAAACTGAATCAGGTTTTTGTCACAAGGGCAGACCGGATCGCTTACGGTTTCCAAGTGTTACAGTAGCCGAAACCTGACGTGGGATGTTGGACATCCACTGTGGACTCCAGTGGAGACAAGAGTAGATCACAGGTTCTCGGTGAAGGACTCAGGCTGTCTGAGGGGCAGGAAAGATACAGAATAAGTCGCCCCTCTGGTGTGAATTTGCTTAAATCTTTGGCTTAAACTAATATTCATCACTTTTCTTTCATTCATTTATTTTTTTTCACTGCACTTAAAAAAGACTGACGCAGCAGATTTTACTAAAGGCATGCCCCTTACCTTTAAAACTCTTGTTAAGAAACCAAAATTCCTCTTTCCAGGAAGTCTGGTTTGGTGTAGCTGTATTTATGGTGGTAGAAACACTAGACTTTGGAGTCATAGGACTTATAAACGCTGTACAGTGCCAGAAACAGGTTGTGATAATGAAAAGGAAATTAATAATGTGAATATTTGTCAGAAATTGGGAGAAATGCAGGAGAAGGGCGAAGAAGATCAGGATTCTCATGGGGAAATCGGCAAGTATCGGCTGGGGTGAAAAAAAGTGCTGCATCTGGTGGGGCGCTAGTGCACAGAAATTCAGAAAGATCTTTATTTTCATTACATTTAATTGAAATTCATGATGCGTTTGTGGTGAAACTGTTCCAAACCCTTTCTCCACTGTAAGGGCACCTATTAGTGCAGTGCATCACATTTTATCCACTTATTCATCATGCTTTCACATCATCCAAATAACATTTTTTTCCCTACAATATCATACTGAAGTCTACCCATCATGAAAACACCCCATAATAATTACATTTTAGAAAAAAATAATTAATGAGGCTCTCCCCTTCAGATGTCTCATAATTTCTGTGTGCCTACTGACTCCAGGGCTTTGGCAGCGGGAACATGTTAATTGAGAAATATTAGGCCACCTTTAATGAAAGAAGGCTTGATACTTTTTTTAGTAAGTCCTATCCTCTGTGCAGCAGTACACTTCATTTGAAGAGTTCATATTTAATTGAGATTACAGCCCCACCATAAAGTAGACTGCTGCCCCAGAGAGACCGAAACAAATTTACAAAAAGATTCACCACGCTCAAAAAAAGTTCATTGGAATCTGTTTCATGAATGAGGACCCCAACAAATCTATCACATTACCATTGAATTTCCCAAGGGCTCTGTATAAAGTTTTCTTGAAATTGAAAATGCGCCGCATTTCTCTTCGCTTTATTAAGATTCAAACTCTTGCAGCCCCAAAGAAGAGATCATTAGAATCAATATTCAATTTGAAGGCTGCTGCTTGTGATGTGGGGCTGTGCTTCATAAAAATGTCAAAAAGATTTAGCTGTGACATACACTGGAGGGACGGCTTGCATTTGTTGATATTGATTTGAAGATATTATAGAGAGAATATCCAGAAGAGCACTTTTAGCAGCTGCATAATGACAGAAGAATGAAATGGAATGGCGGCGGAATAGAATAAATGGAATTAAGCAACTCAGTGTAATAAATCAGTTGGCAAAATGTACTTAAGCTTCTGACTAAATAAGAAGTTAAAAAATGGAATTCCATCCACATCTACAAATGGATTTTTTACCTTATAAAGGATAAACATTTAAAAAATAATGTCATGATAATACATAAGGAAAAGGTCAGCTTTGTTCAGTTGTGGGTATTTTATTATGGAGGGGATCATGTAATCGCCTCCGTGTGTGTATGATCACTCTAACTACAGCTTGTCCAGAGCTAATCTTGAATACTGCAGGTCCGATCAGCCTAATTTTATTGGTGCATATTCATGACTGTATGCTGGAGGACCTTTGTGTTTCAGAATAGTTGAAAAAGCTTTTTTTTAATGACTTTTATGCCTTTATGTTTTTATATCTGGAGGCATCATGTTTTCAGGTCATCCCATTCTTGTGAACATGACATCTCAAGAACACTTTGAGGGAATTGCTTCAAACTTGACACAAATGTTCACTCAAAGATGAACTGATTATGATGATGATTTGGTGGTCAAAGGTCAGTGGTCACGGTGACTTCATTAAACACATTTTTTGGCCATAACTCAAGATTTCAGACAGATAGCTTTCTGTCCAATAGAGAGCCATAGCTACTTTGTTTAGCTAGTAGCACTTCGCGATCAATGACAAGCTGCACAGGTACAGCTGCACAAGCATCACAGTTCCATCCATTTTCTTGTTGTCCTTTTAACCAATTATTAGACATGTGAACTACAGCAGAGTTCGTTGAATAACAAGCTCAGAAAATAATGTTGAATTTGATTAAAAATCCCAACTTAACGAGTCTGAATCTGCTGAATATATTAACTGGACACATCTCTTTACATGTTGAGCCACGATGCCTTCATTAAACAATTAGGTCACACAGACCTTCCACCAGCATATCAACTTACTACTTAGTCCTCTTCTTCCCGATTGGGAAATAAGGCTTCAGCGATCCAACTCCATTCATCTCGCTCTTTTGACATTTTCCGGGCCTCACCCCATGTTTAATTTCTTTCAGCTCATCTTCAATTGTTCTGCGCCAGGTGTTCATTGGTGCCCTCACCCTCAGGAGGTTGTTGGGTGACCACCAGTGGCTGGAAATTGACTGGGAAACGACTTGCAGCCAGAATACTCTTGGTTGGGAGGGGAACTTTGAGATGGCGGCATCTGTAAGGCAGATCGTTGGTGAAACCTGGAAAATAGATATGGGCCCAGGCAGCTGCCTTGGTGGACTCCACAAGATACATCTTTGCTTTCTAAGAAGCTACCATCTGATTTCTACCAGATAGATAGCTCTCCATCCAAGAGAGAGCAGCAGATGAGAAGCCATAGCGATGATGTTGATAGCTGCACAGCTACACAAGCATCACTGTTCCATTCATTTTCTTGTTGTTCCCTCAACCAATTATCAGTCATGTGAACTGAGGGGCTGTAGGCCTGTAGATATTTGTCGGCCTGTAGATATTTGAGTTGCTGTCGTCATAGTTTCCATAACAAAATTTTCTCTTTTTTATGGGATTGGGTTGTTGGCCACATGCCCAACTCCCAACTTGGAGGCCCAGGTGCTAGATTTAGTCTGACCTCTACTCTGAAACCTTTTCAGCCTAGTAGGACCTGCCAGGGGTTAGACCCCCACTGGTACAGCTTTCAGGAGTCACAGAGGCACACAAGCCTCTCTACCACGGCAAGGTAACAACACAGGAGGAGAGCATATCAGCACAATCATGTAAAATATCATATAGCTACAGTGTGATTTTGTATGGGCTGCTCACCATGTAGGAGTAAATTTGGCTTCGTGCGGTTGTGCTCAGCAGGCCACCAGTGCAGAACACAAATGACGTTTCCTGTTTTGTAGTAAATTATGCAGGCTTTCCTGAGTGCTGGCTGAACAGGGACTCCATATATTCCAGCAGAACAGCAGAAATATGATGTGGGAGCAAGCCGGCCTGACGGGTATTAATGGCAGGCACTGCAGCAAGGCGAACAGAGTGCTGATACTGTAGGGAGAAAAAAATACACTGAGAGAGAGGACAAATCAGAGCCCAGCATTTTTACAATGAATGGAGCGAGAGCGTTTGATTCAGGATTGTTTTGGAGAGGCCTAGTCACTGACCTGCAACTCTCACAAGGAGCTCCCACTGAGTGTGTGCACTGGTGTATTAGTGTGTGGATGTATGTGTCTAAAAGAAAGATGCCTGTCTTGCGTCTTTTTGTGTTTTTATTTATTTTTAGCAGCACTTTTCTTTATGTTTCATTATTATTTTACTGTACTGGAAGCTCAGCACTACCTGCTCTGGCTCCATTTCCTCTTTCTTTTGTGTAACATTTTTATTTATTTATTAAATTTTCCAAGTTGAATAAATTATTGTCACTTTTATGGCCGGGCTCCTTTTAAATTTTGAGTGGGATGAGAGCTTGAACCAACTCCTTTTGTATGAAAAGACTTTTAACCTTGAGGTGCAATATTTGTCGTAATGTGGCATAATGTGCATCAAAGTCCTGTTTTATATTGAATATTGCGGTGCTGCAGAGATGTCCTGGCCTACACATCATCGTTTTAAAGACACCCTCCAGTGAAAATGTGTGTGTATGTGTTATAAGACATATCAGGAGTGAAATAAGCAACTGCAGTGTGTTAGGGCAGTCTCAAAAGAACAGATTCAGTCAGGCTGGGTGTATGACGTCGTAAACCTGTGGAACCAAACCCATTAATCAGTGGCGCTACACATATCATTAGCAGCGATCCCCAGCTAGTTGTTGTAGCTAGTTATCATGAATAGCTAGCTAAACAGAGGAGAAGCCAAGTGCTGCTACTTAAGGGTAGTGGGTGGGGGTTGTATGGGGTGTGGAGAGGGTGGGGACTATTTGCGTATTCATGAAGTCATGAATATTAAATGAGGGCAAGGTGTAGAGCGTAGTTATTTTGCAAAAAATAAAAAAACATACCTGACACAATTTATGACGTCTTGCAGAGCATTTTATATTATTTAAAACATGACTGGAGGTGGACTTCAATGTATTTTTCAGTGAAAATAAGAATAATAATTTAAAAATGGCAATATCACCAATCAGATTGCGATTGCAATATCAATCGAAAGCTGCATTTTGATATCAACAACAGCGCTGTTTTAGAACCCAGCCATCTAAATCAAGTAGAGTAAGGTAGAAGGAGATGCATCTTTAGCATCGATAAGAAGTATATCAACATCTAACACTATAATATAGTAAGAAGTTCTAAGGCGCTCATTCTTGAGAATTGTGACAAAACTATATTTTGAGTGGGTTTGATTTTTCTTCAGTTATGCTGGAATATATGTTGTAAAAGATCTTTTTTTTTTGCTTTTAAACCTTGTAATGCGCCAACCTCCT
>JAJHUR010128114.1:6561-38012 GCA_027495735.1 Lutjanus campechanus
CACACACACACACACACACAGGAAGACATATTGAGGCACAATGAGTGCCCAAATGTATGCACACACTCACAGACACCTGGTATTACAAACAAGGTCACTCACTGTTAAACTCATTTTAAAGAATCCCCCATTGAGTTCCCAGCGCTGTGCATGCTGGCTGGGTTGCTGAAAACCTAAGAAATGGTACATTGAATTTTATTCTCTTGGCCTTGAGTTCAATGAGATCAGTGACAGACTAAATAAGTCCTCCAAAACCCACAGGACTGACCAGAGCATGACTGTACTAAAGAGATGAGAGGGTATGAAGCAATACTATCTTTCACTGGGACCTAAAACAGTACTGTAAAAATCTAATTAAAAGGGTTTGTTTACAGTAAATCCACCCACACATCATTAAAGCTTTTTTATCAAGCCACAAGTGGTTGTGGCCCAGGCTTGCGTTTGTATATTTGGCTTATGTGTGTGTAGTGTCAGACTGAATGATGAAACTAACGTAAATACTTCCTCAGAATTTTTTCCTCTTCTTCCAACTTTTGCTCTGCATGGTCGCTCTGCATCCTGCACCTCTTTTCAAACAAATGACCTCATGATTTGTCTCTCTCAGTGTTTTCCCAGGTATAAAAAGTCTTTTAAGGTTAGTGAATTTGACAAAAATAAATAGGTAATAAAAGTTAATGCATGGCGTGAGTAAATGCACAACCCCAGCCCACGGGAAACCCTTTGTCTGGGATATTGAAGTTGCTGCTAATAGTTGCTAAAAGTCTTAAAGGAAAGTAATAACACCTCATACGGACGCTAAGATCTTCCTTTATCCTCTCCCAGCTTGGCTGCACTCCACGCGCAGCTCCACAGCCAATGGCCAGAAACCAGAGACTGAAACACCGGAGGAGGAGACCATGTCCTTGGGAAGCAGCAGCGGTGGCAGCAGCTTGCCTGACCAGGGTTACGCTGCCTCAGAGGGCATGGCAGAGGGTGAGGACTCAGGCATGGTCAGCTCTCCATCTGACACCCAACCCACATCCCCAGATGGGAGTTTGTCTCTGGATGGAGGCGGGCAAGAGAGAGTGCTGGGACCAGTGCGGGACAATTCCAGTGACAGCGATGAGGGATGTGCCACCTGGGGATCAAGACACAGGTAGAGATGGAAGTCAAGGGAAACACAGAAAAAGGAACAAGAGTGAGGGAGTACAATCTTAGTACACTCTAAGTGCACTCTTAGAAAGTTCCAAAAAGGCTTTTTTCTGAAGGGCTGAGCTTGGACCCAGAACTATTTGCTTATGAAGAATCCTTTTTTGAAAAAAGGGTTCCAGAAGAGTTTTTTATAAGACTAAAAGGCCATCCACACCAAGTGCTATACTACTACTACTATAAAAATATTGATTTTAAAATCGTTTTAACTCAAGTGGATGGTGGACTCCACACCACAACTATAAGGTTGCCATCTGGACACCACCATCCACTTAAGATTTTTAAAATCACATTTTTATAGTTATGGTTCTTATAGTATAGTTTGTGTGGATGTGCATTTATGGTTCCATTAAGAACTGTTTGTCATCCAAAGAACCCTTAATGGAAGCAAGAGTTCTTCAAGGATTGTTAAAATCCTTTTTTGTTGATGTTTGTGAAGTGTTCATTAAGGGTTCTTTGCACCATATTAGAAAAGGGTTTTCCGTAGAGCCCCCTGGGTGGGTTCTACATAAACGCTTGGAATAAAAAGGGTTATTTGTAGAATGCTCTTTGTAGAAGGGTTGTAGATGAAACCCTTGGAACAGGAATAGAGGTTCTGGTAGATCTCCCTGGGTGTGTTAGCACCCTTAGAAGATGGAAAAGGTTCTGGCTGGAGCCATTACACCATAGAAAGGTTCTCTGTAGAACTTCTTATAGGGGGTTCTGAGTGGAACCTTTCACATATGGTTCTAGTATAGCCCTTTATGCTGGATTCTAGGTAGAACTCTCTGAAATTGAGAGAGTGTAGATTGAAATTGTAAAGCACATACGGTATATTTACATTTACCTAATTTGTGATTTTTGGCCATCAACATGATGAAAGTCTTATTCAAGATGGTGAGGCACATTAAGACATCTGCTTTGGCCTCAAGAGAAAACAAATGATTCACAGCGTCTACCTTACCTCATTCATCTCTCTGGCCATGTGCTTCTCAGTATCTGCTTTTTGCAGACTCCTACCAAGATTCTACCTAATATCTTTCCCATAGCTGTCACATATTACTTTTAAATACATTTGAATAGATCCCGGTGTCCTTGCAGGCGAGATAATGCACGTGCCATTCACTTTGCTGTCGATTTGAGCCAGCATAACAAACACCTGTATGAAAATTATTCGTTAGATTCTTGCATTTGGCCGTCAAGTTTGGTATCACACCTGTGTTTTCACCTGAATAGTGAACCATCACCGTTTCAGCCAACTATAGAAGTCTCTCTACACTTTTTAACTGTGCCAGCAGTCATAACCAAGAGCAGTTCTCGCCATGTGTTATATTTGATTTGTAGCCAAAGCTGGCACCCTCAACCTTTAGTGCTCAGCTTTCATAGTTATGGTTCTAGGCTCTTATTCAAAGGTTTTGTGGAAAATGAGTGCTGCCCCAGATCACTTTTCGCCTTTTAAGTTGTTGTGAAATGTGCATGGTAATGTGCCCAGACCAGGGATGTGGGATTGATGCTGTTAATCAGAGAAACTCTATGAATCCAAGGCCTGGCCTGATGTTGCTGGCTCCTCGGTATTCCAGGAAAGCACTATAACCCTGTTTTCTCAGAATCGTTGAGGAAAAGAGGACCAGTCCAAGTCTCTTAGAAGACAAATTCTATTTGGTTTGGCCTTCATATTGCAATTTGTTATGGCTAATACGCCAGTAACTCATGAGAATGCTCTGCTGAACCCTTGAAGAGAGTGAAGGAACTTTAAACTGTGGTAATAATATCTTTACAGCTACATGTTTCAAAGCCAATAGGCTCCAGTAAAAATAAAACTCAGCTTTGAACAAGCACAAAATATTTAAAACTATCACATTTGTTTTCTTTCTTCTACTACTGAACTGCATTTAGCCTTTCGGTTTCTGTGGAAGATTAGTAACGGGAAGGGTGCTGGTTTTAACACCAGCATCAAATAGGCAGCTCATAACAGCTGTTATGAAAGTGACTGGGTGGTTAATAAAAAATTATGAAGTAATAGGGAGTGCTGTATTGTGGCTGCCCCTATCCACTGACCTCTTTTTACATTGCAAATGTTATGGGACTGTGTGTGTATGGGACATGTATGCGTGTATATGTCTTTTTGACACATTTTTATGTACCCTTCATAGACACCATGGCATCAGCCAACAGGCGAAGTCGGGCAAGTTAAAAGACAACTATGAAGATGACCCAGAGCTCACAGCCCAGCTCCATCAGACTTTGGCAGATTTTGAAGCAGACCTTGCAGGTGAGGGGGCATGCCATGACAGTATCCATCTATAATCTATAATTGTCTTATATTTATTTATTGAGGTGTCCTGGCAGTCCAGGTGTGCCTGCCTCTAACACAAGAATAGTTACAGACTGTTGTTCAGTAAAGGATTAAACCCGTCGACCATCATACCAACACTGCAACACTACACAGATGTGTCTTTTTTTGAGAATTTGTTTTTTTTTAATCAGATTTTATCAAGGTTCTCATAGGACTTACATAGGATTTGCTTACAAGACTCAGGTGACAAAAAAAACAGCCAAAACAATACAAAATAGAAAACCAAACTTCTCAGATAAAACCAGGGTGTCGGGGTGTGCCTTCATGATACTCAAATCACTTTACAAAATGAAAGGAGGCAAGAAAAATTAATACAAAAAAAAAACCCAGAAATTTGCATTAAATAAATTATGATTGTACAAGTGTAATGTACACAATCCAACTTTCTGTCTGAGAGAAAAAGTGATTCTTTCCATCCTATATGTCATTAATAATGTCAATCCAATCATCAGCTGACAGTATTTCTAGTTTTAGCTAGTTTCTGGTAATAGATCTACATGGATGTCTCTTAACAGGCTTTTAGCATTTGTTGTATACCTGAAGTGATCCTATAAATCTGCAGTTTGATGTAAAATAGGTTTAAAAAGTTTCACATTTCCTCCTAGTGAATTCTCACAACTAATAGCCATAGTAATATTCTTAAATATCCAAATAAAAAGTGCCTAAAGTAACAAAGTACAGTGTATTAACCTCTTGATCTGCTCTTCTTTTCCAGACCACCTAGATACAGTCTCCACGAAGGAGGCTCCCTATGCCATGTCCACAGACAGTAATGAGGTGCCGGTGTCTGTAGTGGACATGGATGTGCCAGTCACAGCCATAGATGAAGTACTGGAGGACTATGAACGTAACGTTGTAGAAAATGAGGCAAAGTCACTGACCAGGACTGTGTCAGCTGGCAGCAAAGGTATGAAAAACAGCATTTGTACCTTTATTCAGGTTCAGTGATCTCAATACAGTGCAGTTATACTGTTATGTATTTATTTATATTTTACATGGATTTTTTTCTTACCTTTTCTTATCACAGTTGCAGGTGTTTATCGCCAGTCCAGCAGAGAGCCACAGAACAAAAACAACAATGCTTGTACAGCTGCTGACAGTAATAAGAGCAGCAGCGCAGATACTAAGCAGTTGTCTCAACCTGAGCAGCATAAGAAGTCATTGAAGAACAAGTCTAAAGGTGACAAAAAGGAAGAAAAGATACTAGAAACAAAAATTAAAGAGACAAGTATCACTCATACCAACAGTGTGAAAGAGGATAAACAAAGAACAACCTCAACAGTGAAATCTAATGTTGAAACGCAGAAACACAGCAAGTGCGCTGAGATCAAACCTGATCCTATGAAAAGTAAGGCTCAGCCCGTTCAAGAGAAGAAACCCGTTCCTCCAACAACCAGTGAGAAAACAGTGTCTGCAGAACGAGATGAAGAGTTGCGGAGAGTTGACCAAAATAACTTGAAAACTCGTAAAATCACTCCCAACGTTACATCACGCTTCGGTATGAAAACATTCACTGTGGTCCCTCCCAAACCTTCTGTCTTACACGCTGCTACGGGAGTGCCAGCTGTCACACTAACTGATGGTGCCATTAAGATTGACGATCAAGGAAACATGGTGAAAGCGGGTATCTCCCAGAACAAAGTTGGTGCTTCATCAGAGCCGGGAATTAACCACAGAGAGGGGTCTCCACTTCTTGGAAAAGCCAAAGCTTTTTGGAGCTCAAACGAAAGACAAGAAAGTGCTGTGTCCCACAACAAAGCTCTCATTGATAAGGCTAAGGAGAGCACAGATGGCCTGAAAAGTACTCCCACTACAGTCTCAGAAACTACATTGAAAACCGGTAACACTGAGGACCTGAAAACGGCGCAAGTATCACTTAATAAACCTGCAGAGAGAGTCCAGCCTAAAGAGCTGGTTAAAGAAGAAGCTAAAGTACCAGCAAAAGACATCAATGTTGCAAAAGAGGAGCGAGAAGAGGTGGAAAGCAAGATTTCAGTGTCCAAAAATGTTCAGCAGCCAAGTATTAAACCATCCATTCCCTCTCCTCTCCTCCCAGACCTGAGGAAAGACCTGTCCTTCCTCAAACCGTCCAGACGAACCTCAAGCCAATACGTGGCATCTGCCATCGCTAAATACGCCCCAAAGACCTCAGTTAAACCCAACTTCATCCCTAACATACCTGACTCCTCTGCTTCTTTGAAAACACAGACTTTCCAGAGATCAGGTCGGTCCATACAAGTGAATCCACACCAGTCGTCCCAGTCATCTTTGTCAGATAATAAGGAGAATGAATCTGCTATTAAATTCAACCCTCCTGGTCCAAAGAGGTCTATGAGCTTCCCAGAATATGTGTCAGATAGCCAGCGGGATTTCGGAGAAGTGCGACCAGACAGGGGAGGATTTGGAAGTAGTGTTGGATCCATCAGAGGAAGCTCTAATACGCTGGAAACAGAAACAACCAAGAATAAGCACATTCAGTCTAGTGGCCCCACCCAAATAAATATAACCGCCAATAATGACAAAGATAATATCAAACATATTCATCCCAGGAGCCCCAGCCCTGCACAAAGCAGTCATCAACAGTCATCTGCCAAACCACCCACAGCCCCAAAGATCATACCCCAAATCCAGACAAGTGTAAGTAAAGCCTGCTGTATAAATTCTGCATTTCATCTAATGGCTCTCTTGAAAAATAAATACTATGAAGATTTTTTACAGCAGTGTAAATGACAGTGTACTTAATACCCAACATCTTGTCTTCAGAACACAAGGGACACGACCAAGGCAGCCACCCAACTAGCACCTGATGTGAAGCCACAACCTTCTGTCACAGTGACAGACAGCGATGTGACCTCTGGGCCTTTGCCGGTGACAGTGTTTGGACCAGTTAAAAAGTTCAGACCGGTGATCTGTAAGTCAGTTGAGAAAGAGACATCTCTGCACAGCAGCCTGATGGAGGCGATCCAGACAGGTGGAGGCAAGGACAGGCTCAAGAAGGTGAGATTAAGATAATTTCAGCTAAGTGCTGAATGATGAAGTGATGGTGCTGGCTGGAAGGCAACAAAATGATTTTGATTTTCTTCTCATTTTATTATTAGATCACCATGTCTGGTCCCAGCAGCATGAAGAAAACATCATATGCTGAGGAGGAGAATGAGAGATCTGCTCTTCTGGCTGCCATCAGAGCTCAGACCAACTCGGGTAGACTGAGGAAGGTAAAATACTCTCTTAGCTATTTACACAATATCGCCTTATGTCTGTCAATATCAAAGTGGGTGGAGGGGAAATAAAACCTGGTCCTAAAAACACAGTATGATTAATTATTTGTTTTAACAGTGAGTGTACCATCCACTTGCAGCCCCTTAGAATGACTTCTTGAATGTATTTCTACTTCAAACAAAGGTTAATTCAGTACTTTTTCAACAGTTCTCCTCTTTTTAGCCAAGATAGCTAATTTTTTTTAAATATCTGTTTGTTTACTATACATTTTTGGTTTAGTGAGAAATGTCTACTATGTTTACTATTGGGTGGATTGCCATGAAATTTGGTTCAGATATTCTGTTCACCCATGTTTTGCATCTTAAACAATTTTTGAAATAGGTCCAGTATGAGTGAGACCACTGCAGCTGCAAAACGGGCTGCAATGGAATCCATGGGCCATTGCTGCCGTCAAAATATATCCTCTGAAAGTGCTTGTTTGCCAACTGACAGCCTCAGATTGTTATTAGAAGTGTCTGGCAACATAATGGAAAAGATTGCTGCAGATACAGTCCTTCATTGTTAAAGATCTTTTTTTGTTTAACCAGAAACAGACGATTTATTTATCTTGCCAAAGCCACCACAAGACTCTATTTACAGAATTGTATCACTGTAAAACACACTTCATTCAATCTCAACAGAAAATAAATCAAGATTCATCCTTCATCACCTCATTAATAAACCTTTAATTCATAGATTTAGATGTGAAAATATTCTGGCCCTACATGCCGTTTCCCTCTTGTTCCTCTTTCGATATTTTTGTACTTTCTTTTAAATGTCAATTAGCAAATTTTAGCATGCTAACAATCTAAACTAAGATGTTGAACATACCTACTAAACATCAGCATGTTAGTGTTGGCATTGTGCTGACAGTAGATTTTAGTACAGCTTCAGGTCAGATCAGGTCAACTTCAGAACAGACGTTCTTGTTGCAGTTATGCTGAAATATAAGAAGTATGTTTAAAAGGAAAGCTAAACTCTTTGCCTGTATTGTTAGCTAGTTAGCAGCTTCACAGAACCATGTATGACCGGAGTTATGCAAGCATGGGAGTCTATTTTCATCGCTGTGTGTGGACTGTGAGCTGTGGTTTGGTGTCATGTAAGGACCCATGTGGAATGAAAGGGGCAGAGAACGAGCTGCTGTAGCTGAAACATCTGCGGTTCTATTCTGGAGGTTCCTTACCAGAACTGGAATCTCTGGAATGCTGCATGACTAAATCAGACTCAAAAACTTTGTGCTTCTCAAAAAAAGTGGATAAATAAATAAAACTAAATAACAAGGTACAATGAAGGTACAAAAATAGATAAGATAAAATCTTATAAAAACATATAGTGTAGAAAGATTAAGACAGAAAAGAATTTGTGTGTGTGAGAGGCTGATGCTAGATACTCAGGCCATGAGTAAGAGTTCAAATGCACCTCTTTGAGAGCAGTTGATCTTCCAGATCTGTTTACGTGTCTAGAATTACCGTTGTCTCACTCTTTTGTGTCCCACAGACCAAATCTGAGGCTGCTGATGAGCTGGAGAGGTTCAGGAAGGCTTCTGAGGAGCGTGCAGGCCCCCTTTCCTCACCCTCCTCTCCCTCTTTGACTTGCACTTCTCCTGTCTTTACCACCACACCACCGCCGCCACCACCAGCACCCATGACTGCACCTCCACCTCCTCCTCCCCTTGTCTTGCCCCAGGTTAAGCCTAGCACTGTGGCGCATCCAAATGCTAACGCCCCCATGAACCCTGCCTTGGCCAGGGAGGCTATGCTGGAGGCTATTCGCAATGGATCTGCTGCTGAGAGGCTAAAAAAGGTACAAATACAGAGAAAAACACCATCTATTTCCACCGCAGAGTGAAAATTGTTGCAGAACTCTTTTTTACTATGCATTAGTACCGTTGGATTTTTGATTCTACAGTTTCTTCATGAAAACATAGTGATGATGATAGAGAGTAACAATTAAACATCACACATGTCCCATTGGATCAAATGACATAAGAGACTATTGGCTTCCAAATCTCTATCCGTCTCATCTGTTCTGTCTGCAGAACAGGGAAAAACACATAAACTGGTGAAGAAATTAAAAATAAAACAAAGTTGAACAAATTAAAATTTAGCATTGGCACAGCAATTGAATATCTTAATGCTTTGGGGTTTTTTTGTTTCTTTCATGAGTCGTGGTGCACAAGATGGCATAATTTCACCCAGAGAGACTCTTATCAAAGAAGAAAAAAGAATCATGAAAATAGACAGAGACAGAATAGAGAGAGGCAAGAAAGCAACCGAAAAGCATATGATTTGAACCAGTGTTCTCTTTTTTTTCTCACATCTTTTGGTCTGGTTTCTCACGTCTCGCCTCGTTGGAAGACATCATTGGCAGAACAAAGCTCTCCTGCGGTGCTGCAGCCGGGAAACTGGAAATGAAATGCAGATTGTAAAACATTCGCAGATTCATCTGACAGCCATACTGTACTGCTGTGCAAATATTTCCAAGCAGATAAAGTTCATTTTCAGGTCAGCAGCTGTGTAAAACAAGAGATGCCAGAAATGTTTTTTGCATTATTATTTTTGCGTTCTTTAAATCAGGCAGAAACAACAGCAGAGAATGAAGCGTTTTAGGGAAAAGAAAATAAACAGACAATTTTTGACCACATCTCTTTTCAAATCTGAAATGATATTAAATTGAATAATGAAATTTAAATTCTGTTTCAGTTCAGCTTTTTTTTCTTTCTGTATCCAGTTAGACACCACAAAACCACAGAAGCTGATATATTCTTCCCAGCATGCCACAAACTATTACTCCTGTCATTACCAAAGTGGAGAATACAAACATGACATGTTGTGTCTCTTTTAACTAGGTCGCTGTGCCCACAAAGACAGTCAAAGTGAACGGCAGACTGGGAACAATCCAAGCAACCTCCTCAACACTCCCTCAACAATAAGAGGGGAAGCCCACATCACCGCAATGAGGAACGATTTATCAAGTTTAATTTCAGTTGTTGTTTTCTGCAATTGTGCTTTTGCGACAGACATTTGGAAAACTGGACTGAGTCACATTTTCTGTGGATGTTATATGAAAGTTTTGGGAAACTTTATCTGGTGACAAATTACAAAGAATAAAGTAAGAATAAAGAATTATTTCTAAACCACGTGTCCACCGCTGGAACTTACCCCATGGACTAGGGATCTTAAGAGGAACTCGGTGCCTTTTCCCCACAGTTACCAGAGTCTAAATTAAGATCTGGGGACATTATTTTACCCCTAAAAAATACATACTCTGGGTGTAGTACTGTCCAAAAGCACAGGAACCCTTGTTGTGGGGCTTGCAGTGCTGAACATTTCGGAGTTACAGAAGAAAGCATATGACAGAGGAACCAACAACAAAGTCCAGGTCATCATTGTTGTATAGTCACATGCAAAAATAATGTGTAAAAACAGGCATCACTTTTTTTTTGTCTGTATGACTAATTTGCCTAATTTTTACAGGTCTTAAGGCTGCAGATACAAACAACCACAGACTGAAAGAACTTTTTAGTTCTTTGAAAAGTAGTTCCTGGGACTAAAAGTTCTGGGTACTCTGGGTGGAAACGCGGCTCTATATGCTGTCTACTGTAGATAAACAGTTCAGAAAGGGCTTTACAGCTCTGCCTACCAGGCTGGGGCCTTATTATTAAAATAATGCACTAATGCTCTAAGAATTTTGTATAAAAGAATGATTTAAACATTTCTTCTTGCAAAGGGAACATTGCTCTCTTAGTAGCCAAACACCAGAAACATCTGTCTAATCAAGGTGTCATAGGTGAAAGGTTTGCAGTTAATTCCACTCATCATATCAGATCTCTCAGTTAGCTTCTAACAATATCTTGTTAGAAGATGAGAAGATGAAGATGTTCATCCTTATGACATATATCTCTTCCTAAACATATCTTGCCATCTGTACTTGAATTCAGTAGTTTTAACTGGAAAAGATGTACAAAATGTGTGCCAATGAAAGCAAATTTAAATACTTTATGCTACTTTCAGTTTTTTTTTTTTTGCTCTGATCCTTTTTTTTATTTTTATCACAGTTAAGTTATGAATGCCTTATACCATTGCTCAGTCAGTGTTATGTATATGATGTTTGCTGTAAAAAAAAATTCTATATGGGGTGCAATAAGTTGGATTTGATGACATTTCCAGATTTGAGCTACTTAATATTTGTTTATCAAATTAAGATTATTGAAAACTTAAGTACACTTAAAGGTCTAGTGTGTGAGATTTAGGAGGTTCTATTGGCAGAATATGGCAGAAATTGAATATAATATTGTTTTCAGCACTTGAAACTAAGAATTGTGTTTTCGTGAGAATGAGCCCTGTACGTCTACAAAGGGAGCAGGTCCTCTTCCGCCACGTTGCACTCCCATGTTTCTGTAGTAGCGTTTTTTTTGTTGTTTTTTTTGTGAGTTTCACGGCCACTGTACACGCTCGGAAGAGGAGGGTGAGACGAGGGATATTCAGTTGGCAGCAATTCGCAAGCTCACCACTAGATATCACTTAATCCTACACACTAGTCCTTTAAGAAAACAGTGGATAGATCCACTGACAATATTTGATTTTTTTTAAAGTGTATTATTTTATCCAGATCTGGTCAATAATGCCAACTTCTACAGTTCTTGGCTCTGGTGAGGCTACGATAGTGGTGACCAATTAGTGCCTGTTAGCTCAATGTGCTCCTGTCTTAGCTTCTAACCTTCATTTGTGCTGCTGTTGAAAATCTAAAGATATTGTCGCACGTGGTCAGTGCCCTTGTACGGTAGCGATGTGACTGACCGTGCCTTTGATGTTTAATATATTAGAGAAGTTAAGATGAACCTTTTATTTTCCTTGACATTTCAACATATTTGAAGCACTGTTGTTGAATTCTAGCAATGGTGGATGTCACCATGAGCAAAGCGATTAGTTTATTAATAAACAGGTCGCTACCAATATGTAGTCACTATGTAGTACAAACCAGCAGTTGTAGAAAAGCAGACATTTAGGGTATCAATGGCCTTGATTTAGGAGTATGCTGAAGTTTACTGTATAGAGTACCTATGTTTGATAGACAGAGTGGACCACTACCATTGAATGGTATGGTTATGGATAAAGTAGGACGTCCACACTGATTCATCTTTAGAATGAAGAAAAACCTAGAGTATACATATTCAGGTGTAAATGCTTGCTGCTGTGGATTGTGAGATCAATCTAAGAAAAGGGAGCTTTAGAGAGATTTATTTAATTTATGCTCAGTTTCAACACTCAAAAAATACTTTTACTGTTGTATGTTTAACCCTGAGAGTGAAAACCTTAAGAGATTTTCTGTTTTGTTTTGTTTTTCTCTAACTAGAAGGAATTGTTTCATTCCTGCCAGATGGTTTCATCTACACACAATAGCCTACAGCACATTGTAGCATTGTACATTTTGTAAACTAAAGAAAGATCTTCACCAAGAAAGATTTGATTTAATTCTTTGATAGAGAGCTATTTCACTGATAGTGTGGACATTTTATAAGCTGTTGCTTTTTAAGTTTTAAGTGCACATTGTTTTTTTTGTTTTTTTGGGAAGGTTGCACAGTTATTTTTTGTCTACCTAATTTTCGATTCAATAAATCATTTTGTAATCAAGTGAAATATGACTTGTAGCCTTATTCATCATTCTCAATAAGAATTAGCATTTTTTCCCTCCCAAATAGCTGTTAGAAAAATACAGTACAGACAATTGTTGAAATTTTAAATTCTTTCCCAGTCTTGCTTGATACTGTATATAACTTCAAGGTCTCAACAGTCTGGGGTCTCTTTTGTCATACTTTTTTGCTTCATAATATTCCACACATTTGCAGCCAAACAAGCATGGACATGTCTGAAAAAGACATGCCTGGATGACAGCATATGTCGCTCCAAAACCTGTATGTGGCTTTCAGCATTAGTGTGGCCTTCACAGATGTGACAGTTAGCCGTGAGCACCAACACAGTGCTTTGAAGTTAGCGCTGGGAACAATCTGGATGGTTCCTTTCCTTTTCAACATCCAAGATTTCCCCCAAAAAATTGTGTGCTTTGTGTGTGTTGCTGATATATGGTTTTCATTTGGCATGGTAGAGTCTTAATTTGTATTTGCAGATGCAGCGACACACTGTGTTAGTTGATAACGGTTTTAGTATCCTTTATACAATCATATGGGTTTTTAATGCAGTGCAAAGGTCAAAGGTCACAGACATTCAGTTTGGTTTCCAGCCTTGTCCCCTCTGTGCAGAGATTTCCATACAACTGAGCCTTTCAGGAATGCAAGAATGCATCTTCCATACCAAATCATGATGCTGTCACCTGTTACCAATTAACTTCTGAACTTTGAGATGTGTTGCAGGCATCAAATTCAGAATGATGGTATATTTACAAAAAAAACAATAATGTTTATCGGTTTGAACTTTTAATATCTTGTCTTTGTACTGTATTCAACTGAATGCATGTCGAGAAGGATCTGCAAATCTTTGGATTCTGTTTTTATTTACATTTCACACAGAGTCCCAACATTTTTGGAATAAGGGTTTTTATTAGATTCAGCAGATGGTTGTATGAACTTTGCCCTGGAAAGCATCACTCTGCTGTGCCTGCCCTGTGAAATTTCCAGCACTGTGGCTGCCTGTTGGCTGTGGTCATTCTGCTGTCCTTATGAAATATATTGTAACCTCTCTCTGTCTCTCTCTGCCTGCCACACCACAGATGAGCTACTATTCCGGGCAGCAGCTCATGGCCCTGACTCATCACTATGTGGTCACACAAAATGACTCTCACAGAACTTGAACCTAACCTGCATTCCTGATTCCTGAAACACCAGTCATCATGCCCCTCCACCTTTCCCCAGAAGCAACTGAATGATGCAAATATCCACATTAGTTGCAAAATCACATGGAAATACACAGTGTAAAAACACCGATGGAGAAATCTTAGATCAAGTGGCATAAAACATTATAAACAAATACTAGTTCTCTTTAGATAACTCTTCTTTTGAGTGCAGAGGTGTTACCAAATAAAACATGAACCACTGCGCCCTCATGCTCTTGTTTTCAGGGATTTTTACTGACCAGGGCAGGGTGATGTTAAGTCAGTTCTAGCAGTGAAGTAAGTCAGAGTAGAAGAGTGATCTTGGCTCTGTTGGCCAGAGAGAGCTGTAAATTCCTGCAGAGGACCACAGGCTCTTTTGTGGGTCCAAATCCATGCTCACTCTACAGCCATTCTAATCTGCCTTACAAATCTCTGAAGGGTGTGTGTGTGTGTGTGTGTGTAGGGGTGGGTGTGAGTGATATTTTTGTTGTGAGTGTGTACGTGTGTTTGAGCTTGTTGTGCCTGTGTTATGGCTCCAAACCATTTTAACCGTACTGGCAAACGTAAACAAGCTCTGAATAAAGAATTTCCAGAAGATCACACCACATAACACAACAGAAATAAATTCAATTAGGTTTGGCTTCGAGCCTTTACCAACCGTATTGGTAAGTTTGTGTTTGTGTTTGTTGCCATGATGGTTTCACATGGAGGCCTGAGGCAGGGAAGATATGTCACATGTCACCAAACCGCTCAGCATGTTGACAAATAAAATTTTGATCGTATAATCATGCAATTTAGATCACATCATTCACTTTGTACAGGTTGTTTTGTATGTGGCTTTTGTTACTCAAACATGAGCAATAAATAAAAGAAAGTGCTGAGTTCACTCTGGAGCCGATGTTTGGCTGATTTTGTTTGGCCTGATGTTGGCCTATCAAGATTTTAGTGATTTTAATGTGCAAATGAAATGTGTAAATTAAATGAATATTTTTCATGTCCAATATATATAAGAATGCATAAACACAATGATTGTCAAATATGGCTATTAAACAGGATAAGTTACAGTTTAACAATATATTTTACTGACCAAAATGACATCAGGTCCTAAATACTGCACTAAAAGTACTCATTTCAAACACATTATTCAATTATTAGAGAGAACTGAGAGCATAGAGCATAGATGTCAACTCTGTAAGATGCAAAATCTGACAGAGTTGACAACTTGTTACTATTATGTTACTTTTTTCGTAGAAAGTTGCCATTTTATTTTTTTAAATTGTGACGAGTTCTCTTAATAGTAATCACAATACACATTTTTCTTGCCCATAATTCTTCTTAGTTTAGATTTAGCTAAGGAGTTGACGTGTTATATTTAAAACATATCTAATAGCAGTATTATTTCATGAATTTGTTGAGAAATAGAAAGCTTACCCGTACTTGAGTAGTAGTCCTGCCTTTTTTGAAACCAGGAAGTGAGACAGGGGTATAGCTAAACCTTTTTATGCCTGATAAATTCATGTTTTTGTAAAAATCTGACAGATTTGATGGGAATCTGGAACACAACATTAAGGGGCCAACAATTTCATAAATAATATATTATAAAACAAAGATAATTACGACATCACATTTTTACAACAGTGGTATCTATAAGTATTGTCAGTTTTAGTTTTTTCTCACTTGGAATTGGAAAATTGGAATTAGAGTGTTAGTAGTAATAATCTTTAAAGGTTTTTTCGTTGTTTTTTTGTTTTGTTTTGGCGAGTAGCATGATTTGTCCCTTTTCTCGAGAATGGGTGATATGCCAATACAAATATAGACCAGTATATTTGTGATTAGTCAATATTGGCTGATAATCATAATAATGATATTGTGCATCCCTACTGTATATTTGATTCCTTTTGTATTAATTCAAGTTCCAAAGGGAACAATTTCAAAATAAATCCAAAGAATAAAGGATATCGGCCGATATTTATATCGGAATCCTTTTACTCCCTAATATCAATATTGGCCCCAACAATTTAGTATCGGTCAGGCTTTATTTCCCTCTGTGGCAGTTTTCACTCAAAGCACACCCATCCATGGTCCCGTGAGACACTTAAGTGAAAGCCATTCACTAACTGCCCGGGCTGATATTACACAGCTTTGTTAGTGTTGACTGGCCGACTTATGAGTGATGGACACAGTGACAGCGACTATCAGCAGGGGTTTGTATTGACTTTGTTTTCTGATGTTGGGTAGTCAACCATGTATCTGATCAATCAATTTGAACAAAAGGCCTGTGTGATGCTGAATGTCTGATGAGGTGAAATCAACATAATGTGTGTTTAGTTCATGTCTCAGTACCAGTCTCTCATTAAGAGTGCTTTGTCTGCACGGTGACACCCTGAATATGAATGACATGATGTGGGTTTATATGTAAGTATGTGTATGATGCCAACAGCTGCACAATGTCCGCTCTTTGAGTGTGTGTTTATACATTGAGGGGACACCATGTGAACCCCCTGTTGTCCTGATCCAGACATACACACATAACACAGAAATGGTGATGACCTTTTGCACTTCAGACTCCCATGGTGTGTTCCCATCACTTAAGCTTATCCAGGACTGAAAAATCACAGGCAGTATGAGAAATGAGGTGAGCACTGATTTATCCCTGGTGTCATTTTCTGACAGTGCCGTGGGGTTCACTTCAAGTCATTTCCTTTTGGGCATGTCTCTCCTCCTAAATGTTTTATTAATGTCTCCATGTTTTAAGCTAGTTAGCAGTGAATGTACATCTCTTGATGTTGCTGTCAGTCATATAAACATCAGAAGGTCTTATGCAACACCCTTACAAGGCTAAGAGGGATAAAAACACACCAGTGCAGGGAAGGTAACTCTGGTGCAATGAGATTTGACCCCCAGTTGTGCAATATACATACCTCACAGCCACCGGTGGTTTCATTTGTGATCGTGCTTGTCAGAGCAGGGCTTCTTATTATCAAAAATTATGTGTTGTCCTTAACTTTGGTCTCATGCTGTATCATAACAATATTCTTGTCATGTTACCAGCTTGGTTTTCTATTTTATTCCTGCAGCTTAACCAGCTGTGAGTGTTTGAAATACACAAAGTTCTGTAATGGTTTGACTCATCTGTATTCACATGGCCCTGGCTAAAAAGTAGTATGTACATGTACATGTACTATGTAGATCTACAATGAACATCAAATACTTATGTTTTAAGGGACAATCCACCTTATTTTCCATTCATATTTTATTTCCCACCCTACTTTTATGTCCGTTATGTCTTCTGGCAGCAACTGAAAGAGAAAAAAAAAACCTAATATTGTACCTTAAAGTTAAACCCCACTTGTTTCAATAAAAATAAGGTAACTTTAAAAAGATCATTTAAACCTGGACAGACCAAGATCAAGCCATTAATGTTAATTGTTGTGCATGTGGGATGCCCTTACATTCATGTTCATGGAGTTTATCTATCTTTTTACTTTAAAGTAGGCTATAAATTGGGCCAGACTTAAATAGCCTACCCCTTAAAACTGTAAAATATATGAAACAGTGGCATTAAAATAAGCAATTGAAATACTGACATTAATGGCATAAATAGATTAAGAGCTGATTAAGGTATCTTAAGCACTTTTGAAAGCAGTTCTCATATACGGGTCCAGGGAGCCCCAGGGGTCCTTGGCACTCTGATATGATATAAAAAATGTGTATTTATTTATTTTACAAAAGGCTTCATCATTCAACAAATAACATTATAATATTTAAATATAAAATAGTTCATAGATTACATTCTAATCTAACAACCTATAACTCTTAATAAATAGAAATCTTCCTCCTGCAGTAAAACACACTGATAATGTTGGAAACCATCTCTCTGTACATGTGTGTTCTGGGCAAGTGGAAAAAAACATTAATGTTGAACTCTGACATTTCTAAGACTTTTCTCTTGTAATGTTCTTTGACATAACTGAGTAGAAGTCTAAAATATTATTCCAAGGGACATACATGAAGGGGTCCCCAGCATATTTTCTATCTTGTAAGGGGTCCTTGGCTGAGAAGAAACTGAAGAACTGAAAGAATAAAAGGAAAATTAGTGTTATCAATGTCACCAAATGTATTCATGTGATTATTTAATATCTGTAAGACTGATGGAGGATGGTTGTTTGTTTTTTCACACAGACCAGATGATGTAACTTTGTTTAAAAGAAAAGTCAGACAGAAATAATCTGCCACTGAGCATCTGTCTTTCTTAAAAATGACATTTAAGGAGTATAAACAACTCAACCTGAGCATACAACCTGTTAAAAAATCTTGTATATTTACACACTCTGTTTCGCTCAACAGGGACAGATCCTCTGTTTGTCTTCTGGCAGCACACATTGAAGAGACAGCGCTACAAAAACAGCGGAATCCTCTGAACACGCCCTTATTCCCATCAGACGTGAACGCCGCATTAATCACCCCTCTCCGGTGGGTGTGGTCTCGCCTAAAGGGGGAGGAGTTGTTTGCGTGCGTGCGTGTGTGTCTGTTTGTGTGCGTGTTGTGTGTGTGTGTGTGTGTGTGTGCGTGTGTGTGTGTGTGTGTGTGTGTGTTCTCCCCGGCCGCATGAGATGAGCTGCCTGCAGTCTTTGCGGCCACTGTTTTCGCCTCCTCCTCCTCCTCCTCCTCCTGCACCTCCTCCTCCTCCTCTTCTTGCCTCTTGTCTGTCTGTCCAGTCCGGGAATGTTGACCACCGTGTCCTGATCCGCCGCTGCCGACTGCCCCGTCACCTCCACACTGCTGCCACTCTTCTCCGTGTCTCACGGCCGTAGTCTTCCTCAACTGGCTCTAAGGTGAGTGCATGCTGCCTGATGAAGACGCCGCTGTTCTCTCGCTCCCTGTAGGATAAGTCCACGCAGAGAGAGGGAGTGGGCAGCGAGTGCGTGTAATAAAAGTTTAATGTGCGGTGTTGGTGTCACGCATGTGATGTTTTGCGGGTCGGAACACATGTGCGCACTGCGCGTAACCGCCTAGCGGGACCTGAGTCCATGCTTTCCTCTCTGACACCGCAGCGGCCAGTCAGTGAACTCTCAAACAAGTTTATTCATCGGCTCGTGTTGTTTCTTTCAACTCTATTCTGACTTTAATGCGCGTTTCTACTCATTTTTCTGCTGTTCCGCGGTTCAGACGCGTTCCGACGAGCTGCCGGCACCTTTTCTGCACCTTTCATAACTCTTGTAGTGCTTTTACTCTCTTTTGGGGAACAGTATTTTGATACCAACAGCCTGCCTTGTTTACAATTGCGTAACAGCAGTCTACGGTGGCCCATAGCCTACTTTCTGTCCAGTAGGACTCTCGTTCCCCGCGTTGTGTTGCCCCCCTCCACCCGCAACTCATTTCTATGAGAGTTTCGCCAGTCTCGCCTTATCTCCTTATCCTTTTGGCAGCATTTGCTTTGGGGGTGGGGAGGGGGAGAAAGAGGCGTTTTCCCAGGGAGACTCACGTAGCCCTACTGCAGTGGTTCCCAAAGTGAGCTCCGGGGACCCCTAGGGGATCCCTGGGTGGGTCCCAGGGGGTCCCCAGTAAAGTGAGGGATAGTTGAGTGTAGAGCTGCAGAGATTAATCAAATATAATAACAAATTAAATTAATCGACTATTTTGATAATTGATTGATCAGTTTGAGCAACTTTGACAGAAAAAAGTCTAAATTTTATGATTGCATCTTCTTAAATGCAGATATTTTCTGTTTTCTTTACTTCTCAATTGTCTGTGTTTTACACAGAATACGATTCAATACGATTGATTAGAAAGTCCAACTTAACTGTTTACATGGATGCTAAATAAAGTGATCCAATAAAACGTGTGTTCACATTGAACTTTTTGACATGTGCAAACTGGTTCTGCCCGCTGTGAATTGTCTGACATGCCGGGAAATATAACAGAAGAAGAAGTGATTCCGGTTTGCCAACCACCAAGAAACGAAGAGGAAGAAGAAGTGTTTCTCCCACGTAGTGTTCAAGATGGACCCACATCATATCCTGGGAACGATATCTTCATATTTAAATCTTTTAAGGTCTTGTAACAGAAATGTTGTATCTGCCACTGACTAGTTATATTTTGCAACCGCCATGTTTCTGTCCCGCGTTTGTGACACGTCACCTACCCCAATGTGGAGCAGACATGCACAGAGGGAATATATTTATTCCAACCACAGAAAAACAACAGGAATAAGTGTTCCAATGGTTATTTTCCTTTTGGTCGGATTATCAAAGGTTTATACAACCCAATCAGATTGAAAATTCATTCTCATCTGATTGAGGTGTTTACATTCAGTACTTTAATTCTGGTCGGGTTATTAGAGTTGTGAAGATAACATGACATCTTGGGCTTTGCTGAAATGCTAGACATTTTTTTTTTGCTATTTTCTGATATTTTATAGACCAAACAACTAATCAATTAATTGAGGCAATAATCGACAGATTCAAAAAAGACAAAAAGATGAAAATAATCATTAGTTGCTGCCCTTGTTGAGTTGAATCCGTTTTAGAGCCACCATATCTTAACCCAGTAAGAGGAAGAAGTTTTTTTTTATCACAGAACTAACTGTATAAAGTGTTATCAGTACACTTGTTAAGCAGGTTTGAAGTACTGAATCAATGTAAGCAGTCCCAGAGGGAGTGTGTTGGGAAGTCTTATCAAACTGAGCTCCAGGATGTGGGCTGCTTGATGTGAAAATCTCAAGGAATCCCTCGCCTACTCATTCATCTTCAAACCTTCAGTAAAGGCAGCTATTGCCCAAATACTGTCACTGCATAGAGATGAAACAGCATGAAAACCTCATATCATGATTAGCTCATAGCACCAAAATTATAACGGTTATCAGTATCATCATGGTATTGTGTTCAGAAGTGCTGATGCGCACACTGAAATCATCATGTTCTTTGCGGATGCAGTGTTTTTACTGACGCGAAACAAACCCGTTGCTGCTGCGCCTGCGTCTGGGAGACGGTTGCTAAATTTGTTTGATGGTGGACAGTATTTACTGGTAGTTCAAAGTTCAGTAATCAAACCTTTTAATGATAATCAAAACTAATCATTGGGAATTTTACTGCGGTTTATCATGGAACTAGTAATCATCTCATCCCCACTGCACAGTGTAACTGTAGATGAACCACTCCTCTATTGTGTACTCTAATCTCTGTTGTATCCTCCACTATTGTTTCATTGTGACATTTGTGTTAAAAGCCTACTGCAGCTCAAGTCAGTAATACTTACTTTGCCTCAGTTATACAATACTTTGAGAAACTATAATGATGGCAGCACTAATAGTAAGGGTGAGTAAGAGAGAGCCTGATCATTATCTAATCTTATTTAATGTGGAAACGTCTTGACAAAGCAACTCTTCATAGATAGCCTAATCTGCCCTGTCATTTGGGCTTTCTTCCAAATCAATTTCTTTATTGGCTGCATGTGGACACTGCAGAAAGTTGCATAACCACCCAAATTTATGATTCTGGGAACTATCGACGTTGGCCTGTGTGTTTTGAATGCAGATCAGGGTTCTCACTGGGAAAGTGGAGTTAGACTGGAAGGGGGCACGAGGATTTCTAGGTACTGTCAGTGCACATTTTCAAGGGAAACACTTGTTGAAAACTTGTTATAACAAGGTATTACTGAATAAAACCAAGCTGTAAGCACGTCTTGGGTTTTGTGCCTGATGGTTTAGCATTCAGACTTTGTCGATCTTGCCAACTGCTGATATTCCACTCAACTTGGCAGCCTACACTGAGGCATTTAGACACTGCACACATGCATGGCCCTCTGCATGTCAACCTCTAAGTTGTGGTTGAATGTGAAGCAGTTTGGTCACGTGGTCGCTGCTGCTACATACAGTCTGAAACATGCTATAGTTGTGTCTTTTCAAGCATGTGATTTTTTTGACACGCTCCCATTCATAACCAAAGAGGATTTCTCTTTTCCTTGCCCCTGCCCATTATTTCCTGCTTTCTTTCATTTAATTATGTTGTGGTCACATCTCTGTGCACATGGCAACCGCTCTAGCTGCGGTTTCTTTCACCCCCTCAGCACCAGTCCTGCTATTTCAAGTCCATGCTCAGTAAGCACAGGCATGACGGGGCATGAACTCTGCAAGACTACAGGCTGCCAAAAGGCTGCTGACTGCACATATTGTACATAATTATACTTACAATAAGCTATACTCAACTCGCTCGAGGATTCAGGCTTGTGTGTCTTGTTTTTTGATCTTTTCTTTTGAATCTTAAATTCGTTGGTTCCTCTGCTCATACTCTTGGTAGAAATCATCCCAGAGATTTGTTGCATAACCAAAATCTGAGCCTCATTTTAAACTTTATCACTTTTATTGATGTATAAATGCACCTAGGGTTGTATGCATATAGTTTCAGCTGCCATCCGAGGGGAAAAGATATCCTATTAGTTGGTATTGGTGGTATAAGAGCTTGTGGTCGTGCTCTAGGCAGCATTCCATTGGGTCTTGCGTCAGCCAGCAGTCATTCAGCACTGGTTAGTCTGGGCTTATGCACTGTTAATACCCCCTCCCTGATGTCATGACACCATTAACCCAAGCCTGCTGGGGGACCACAGCACAGTTCATGTCAGTTGACTGACTTTGCCTGGATCTAAAAGCAGAGCGACTACATCCTCTATACCAGAGTGCTTAGTTGGGCTGTCAATGGTCGAAAAGTAATCCAGTGATGTTAGATGCTGTTTTTTGGCTCAAAGTTTAGTTTGTACTCAGTTAGATCACAGTCAGACTTCTAGATTCTTTTAAAATGTTCTACATTGGGTTCGGTTCCCGCCTACTTGGCCTTAAAGGGATAGTTCGGATTGTTTGAAGTGGGGTTATATGAGGTACTTGTTGATAGAGAGTGTATTACCTACAGTACATGGTGGTCGACACGCCCCCAGTTAGAAGAACCAGAGAGGGGTACCTGCACCGAAGCAGAACAATGCTCTGCTGTGGACAGATCAGCAACAAAATGTAAAGAAATCAATATCAGTTTACATGCTTTACTTTGCCACCAGACAGCCTTTTTCTGCCAGGAAATTGCCGTTATACAAGCCAGACACAGCTCTCTCCAAACCAACCAAACTCCATAGGCAAAATCAATAATTTTACCTTAAAGAGCACAGCAATTGCTGGGCTACCCTGTCTGGCTCTTAGTTTGTTTGTGTTAATGTGTGACTTAAGTGAATCCGAACTATCCTTTTAAAGCACTGAAGTCACACAATAACACAAACAAACTAACAGATTGAGTCAGCAGTAGACCAGCTACCCCTGTGTTCTGTGAGGTAAAATGACTGATCTTGCCTGTGGAGCTTAGTTGGTTTGGAGAGAGTAATATTTGCCTTATATAATGGCGATGTCCCATTGGCAAAGGCTGTTTGATGGCAAAATAAAGTGGTTTTATGAATAAATAAAGTGAGAGGCTAAAATACCTTGTGTTGCTGATCCTGTGTCCACAGCAGTACTCCTCTCTGCCACTCCAAACTGGAGGCGCGCAGACCGCCATCCACTGTATGTGATACACTGACTATCGATAAGTACCTCATACAACCCAACAACAAATGATCTGAACCATCACTTTAAAGCAAGCTACAACCTTTTGAATTTGGGTTGTTTAAACTGGCATTTAACCACATGTTAACAGTTCTTAAGACTAATGTAACCACTTACTGTTGACAGTACAGCCCAATTAATGTTTTATGTTCTTGGTATCTCAGCTAGAACCGCTGAGTAATCATGTTCTGCTTTGTACGGAGTCATTTCTAAGAACTTCAACTGTTGCCAGAGGAAAAACTTTGTGGTATTATTCTTCTCCCTCCCCCCTCCACACTGTAAATATGGACCTGTACAAACCCGATTCTCACCGCTTTCCACTTGTGACCGAAGGTGATGCAATGCTTGCTTGTCTAACCACCAAAGTGTACAGTGGATTGAGTTTCTCACTGTCTGGTGTTGGTCCAAATGTGGCTGAAACCCAAGCCTGCGTGAGAGGCAAGAATGTTGCCTTTATTCTGTAGGTAACTGAACACCTGAGGGACCACATGCTTGGGTGGGTGCAGGTAATGTGCTGTGGATGCACGGTGATGTGTCAGACTTAATGATCTCTCAAACGCACAGTTTTTCCCCTCAGTCTCGTGTTCTCTTGCTTTTATTTGTACATGTCTGCCGTCTCTCAGTTCATCTTTGTCTCTTTGTCCATCTGTCTACCCCATTGTCTTCCCCCCTCAACTGTCTCTTTCTTCAGCTAGCCTCTCTCTCCTAGTTTCACTGTCTTTATTTCTGTCTTGTCTCCCTCCGTTTATCTGTGTCTCACCGTACCAGCTGGAATCTGCAATGCAGAATCAAAACAAACCATGGTTAGTTGGCTTTGGTAGATGTACCGTACTATTAAAAACAAAAAGAGCTTTTTTCCCCCCCAAGAAATATTTTCCAGTGTGAAACCTCAGAACAATACAGGCATTTTTCTGTTCTTGAATTATAGCACTGTCCTAAACCTCATTCTGATTCCCTCTCACGCTCTGACTATAGCACTTTTGACCATGCATGCATGTATTTTGTTGTACATAATTGCATTTTCTGCCCTTTGGTTTTCCAGTATTATACTCCGACTTAGAAGCGATCAGGGCTTAGAGTGGTGTACTTTGGTACTTAGGAATAGGACTTATGTTAAGTCCTACTTAATATGATTTTTTTCATCCAGCCAAGTTTGTTAGCATTCCTAAGAGTAAGTAAGTAAAGTAAATCCTGTTCCCCTTTCCTCTCAAGTGGTCACATAGAACTCCAGCCCTGTTCTTATACAAGTTAAATGTTTCACTAACAAGGTCGGTTTTATTTGGGTTTTGTTGTGGATGATAATGACACCATGCCACTTGCACAGACTTGATTATAGTTTTACCAGCTTTATGAGATCCAACGTGACAGTTCTGTATATTTTACAGTATTAGTCATAAAAGAAGTACCAACTGATGTGGTAAAGATAGTAGGGTTTGGTATCGAGAGTAGATTCAAAATAAGAATTTATTCCAAAATTGCAAATCCAAAGGAGTCATTAAGAAATTGAAATTTTGATCGTGCTTATCGATTCCTTCATAAATTTCACTCGTGCTTGTTTCAGATTAAATCATGTACTGCAAACACCTACTGTGTATCGACATTCCTATCTGTCCCTGCAGTGACATAAATAAAAGATGGACGACACATCTTTGCCTCCTCCCACTGTGCAAAAGCCAAATTATCCTGCATACAAGCACAGTAGTGGTCAGTGTTGGAGCTGCGCTTTCAACTTCCCGCCCACACAGCCAGCTGACTTAATCATTAGCAGAGCTCAGCTGTCAATTATGGCATGAAAGCCTTTTTTAAAATATATATACATATCATTAACTAACTAATTATAATCAACCTGATCAGAAAAATGAACACCCCGAAAAGATGGTCATGTGAACATGAATCCATAGCAGATGCTATGCTTGAAAATTATTTACAAGGACAGGATACTCTTATTGTTACAATAAAACATACCGAATATTCAAGAAACCAGAAAGAGGCCACCATCATTATGGTTATCTTGCTAACTCTTGCTTACACAACTCTGCTTGCAGGACACTCAAACTTTTGGAATCAAGAATCGCAAAGAACCAAAATTGGTGTGCACAATCGCAATCGTGAAAATCCAAACGATACCCAACCCTAAAACGTAGTGTCATGAGAAGGCAAATCCATCTAACGTAGCCCTCTGGGGCCACCATTACAGCCAACTTGTGCACAAGCACAATTGCTCCCAAGCTCCGTCCATTCATCTATGCCATTGCATAAGACCAGTTCTCCCAAGCAGCCCAATGAAATCCTCATCCAATTAGGCACTGTCCACATTTCCAAAAGGCCTTTCTCTCATAGACTGGTGCTATTCAGCCTCCCCCGGCATGACATCAGGCCCTCTCTTATAGCCCCACTTTACGCTGCTGCTCTCAAATAATGAAAGCTGCCAATTAATGACTAATCAACATGTGCAACAAGCACATCCAGTGAGGAGTGACTACCATCTAATCTGCTGATTAAAACAGAAGACAGAGATGCTCTGTTCAACTCTCTCTCCCCGACTTTCAGTGTTGCATCGCTGCAGAAACAACAGCCAGCCCACACACACAACCGTGAGTTTGAAAGTTGATAATTATTTACAGTTTTCATTTTGGAGTTACTTTGAATACGAAAAGTTTTGGTCTGTAGTCAGTCTTGTAAATGGAATACCATAAAATTTCTAATGGTTTGATCATATCCAAAGTCTTTATTTAGTCATCTACAGTTGTATGTAGGACAAATTCTGTCCAGTTTTCCTTTGGTAACCTAATTATCTGGATAGACTATTTTCATGTTAAAGTTCAAGACGATTTGTTAGTTGCAGGTATTAAATAAACATATTTTAGGGGTTGCCCACAGAGCTATAGGCTCGTGGGAATCAGAGGAAGGGATCTCCAGCCCACAGTAACACAATACAGTTGAGCCGGCAACTTATCTCTCCACCCATACCGCTCCTTGTCTCACATACAGCACATTTCTATAGGTCGCCTCGCCATAGGAAGTTTTGATAACTCACAGCGTCGGGCTAAATATTCTCACTTGAGGCGTCTGGCTAGTTTAAACATATACAGTAGAATAATTGACCTCTCCTCTCTAGGGGTTGGGTTACGGTCAGTACATTCACTTCAATGGGCTCTCCACAAGTCCCCAGACACAGAGTTGGATCTGTGCCATTTCTTGAATTAAGACGCTGTTTATGTTCTGGACTGGAGCGGTGCAGGATGAGGGCACGGGTGGGGATTGGCGGTGGGGAGGTTGCTGGTGCATTACAGTGGGTTAACAGGGGGTTTGGAGGCTTGGGTGAGTTTGGTGGGTGGTGTACTTGAAAGAGGGGTGTGACCAGTGTCAGGGATGTGCAGCATATCTTTGTTGCATCAATCTTCACTTACAAAACTGTAGTTAATAGGATGGATTATGTATTCTGTGTCATTAATGAGACACAATACACCATGGCAGTTTTCAGGCAGGTTTTCCCCTGTCAGTCCTGTTCAGTCTTGAGTCATGGCACAAGGGGGAAGGATAGATGGGTTACTCTTGGAAATAATGCTATTTTTAATCACTGGGCGATATAAACAAAATAAAATATCACAATACTTTTGACTAAATACCTCAATATTGATATTGTAACAATATTGTATTGGTGCTTTCACAAAATATTAACCCAATGAGATTTTTTGGCTAAATAATCACAAGCAATGTCAATATAATGGCTAAGTGGGTAATAAAAAATAACAGAACAGCTTGAACAGTCTGGCAAGTTCAGAAAATACATCACTTTACTGTAATGCAGCCTCTAAAACCAGGAAAAGACAGCACATATGCCATATCACGATATAGCAATATCCAAAATCTATCACGATTTCTAGTCTCATATCACGATACGATACGATATAATATCAATATATTGCTCAGCCCTACATATCCCCCGATTCAATACTTTCACAATACTTGGGTGCTGATTCGATATGTATTGCGATTCTTAAGTACTGGGAAACATACAAGTACTGCGATTCGATATTACGATTTATTGCGAATTTCTGTGTGCTTTTTCAACACATTAGTATCATGATATTCATGATGCTTATTTTTTTCCTCCCACCTTAAGTGAATATTCACTCCTTTCTTCTAATCTCCACCTACTGCTGAGAAATATATCTCTTCAGCTGCTAAATGCTCCTCTACGTTTACAGCTCATTGCTAACCTTGTCCCTGTTTTTCACTGAAAACAGAGACTAAATATAAATATATATATAAATATGTTTTCATAAACAAGACAGCGAGTATAAGAGAGCTAATCTTGACATGTACTGCTCTGTTCTGTCACTGGGCTATCAGGCATCATCGTTCACAACTCATTTCATCTGAGATTGGTCTGTTGAGATTATAGGACAGGCTGCTCTCAACAGGCCATGTTTGTGTGACTAAAAATGCATCAGATTTATAGCTTGAGTTGCACAGGGTCATGAGCACCAGCTGCCAGCCAAAGAGCCATCTGCGTAATTCAGATATGTTTACCTCAACCCTTCAAATGTGAAGTGAAACTTGGCAATTAGCATGAAATAAAATTCTTTATTCTTGTTGCTTCACTGTCAATTGAAACTGCTAAAGGCATTATTATAAACCCAGATGGTACTCTTAGATATACTGTAAATCATGCACATGCACTTGTGTACACACACATACAGGAACACTCATGCATTGTATACACTCACTGCTCCCCCTGGGTGCAGCAGTGGCTCTCTCGAAGGCCTTCGACACTTCCATTTGGAGATGGTGATGTCAGGCTTGTTCCAGCTGTACCGTCTGTCTCAGTGGTGCCCCAGGCTGCAGCGGGATTCCACAGATCCTATGCGACCCCACACAAATGCATCGGGCGTGGGACGTATTTATTCTCGTGTAGTCAGCATCATAATCACAAGATTAAATTCCACATATCAAAATATGAGAGGCTGTTTATTATTGGACTTAACCTTGTGTGTAAGTGCACCGTCTTCCAATAAACCACATGCGACCTTCCAGGAAATCACATCCATCGAGTGCGGTATTACAGTAATTAAAGTCAAGTGGCATTAATTATGTTTACATGTTGCTTTATGCAACAGCTGACATCCCTAATCAAAACAGTAACACAATCACTGATGTTTCAAAGTCTGATTTTCCAGCATCTTCTTTATATCTGTCTCAATGGGAAATTACATCAACTACCATGGAAACGAAATATGATCCATAATGTTCCAGTCTCCTCCACTGTGCCTGAAGCGAAGGCTGTTTCTCTTCACTTCCAATGATAATTTATTCAATCCCAATTTCCAAATAGTTGGGGCACTGTGTAATACGTCAATAAAAACTTAAATACAATGATTTGCAAATACCTCTGAACTTGTATTCAATTGAATACAGTACAAAGACAAGATATTTAACTAATAAACTTCAATGCTTTTCATAAATGTACACTGAATTTGACGCCTGCAACACATTTCAAAAAAGTTGGGACAGTGTTTCAAACATTCCACAGGTTAACTGGTTAATTGGTAACAGTCATGATTGGGTATTAAAGGGGCATCGTCAAGGCTCAATCATTCACAAATGGATGGGGTGAGGTTCGCCACTTTGTGGGCAAATTGTCCAACAGTTTAAGAACTGTAAGACTGATGCAAAGTGGAAAACTGTGCTGCGTTCTGACGAGTCCAGTTTTTGGACATTGACCATCTAGATCGTTACCAGCGCTAACTTAAAAAGCTAGCATCTGTGATGGTATAGGGGTGTGTTGGTGCTCATGGCATGGTTAACTGTCACATCTGTGAAGGCCCCATCAATGCTGAAAGGTACATACAGGTTTTGGAGCAACATATGCTGCCAGAGACGTCCGTACTTATTTCGGCAACACAATACCAAGACACATAAAACAGTGTAGCTTCGTAGTAAAAGTTCAGGTACTACACTGGCCTGCCTGCAGTCCAGACCCGTCTCCTATTGAAAATGTGTGGTACATTATAAAGTGCAAAATATGACAATGTAGACTGTAGAGCACTTGACGTATATCAAGCAAGAATGGGAAAGAATTTATCTTTCTTGTTTTTAAGATTATTTTGGGGGGCATTTTTGCCTCTATTTGATGGGGACAGCTGAAGATATGACAAGAAAGGGGGAGGAGAGAAGAGATGACATGCAGCAAAGGGCCTCAGGTGGAGTGTAGCCGGCGGCCGCTGCAGAGGACTCAGCCTCAGTACATGGGGCGCACACTCTACCACCTGAGCCACAGAGGTGCTCCAAGAGAATTTCTCTTTCAAAACTTCAACAATTATAGTCCTCAGTTCCCAAACACGTGAGTGTTGTTAAAAGAAAAGGTGATGTAACACAGTTGTAAACATGCGACTGTCCCAGCTTTTTAGAAATGTGTTGCAAGCATCAAGTTCATAATGAGTGTATATTTATAAAAAACACAATAAAGTTCATCAGGTTAAACATTAAATATATTGTGTTTGTACTGTACTCAATTGAATATAGGTCAGATGGTTTTTGCAAACCATTGCATCCTCTTTTTATTTACCTTTTACAGTGTCCCAACTATTTTGGAATTACTGCTATAGATCGCAACTTATGAACATGACTTTTTAAACAGCTGTGTTAGCATTTCTCATTAGGGTTACACAAACCTTCCCTGTGAGGTGGGACAGACATATTTTTAATACAATATAAGTCAGAGGGATCAGAAACTCTCTACAGTGTCGTTCATCTGCAGGAGTGGCTGGTTATGGTCGGAAATCCTGCAAGAGCGGTTGTGTGTGAGGCAAAAAAACAGTCCTGTGCAGACCTCTACCCCAGGGTGTAGCAGATAAAACACTTTGTTCACTGACACTACCTGACCCCTAGAGGCATAAAAAAGTCCCCTTTTGACCTAATGATACCTGAGTAGGAAGCTTACAATCAGTAAGTGTGTGTGTCTTTGTGTTATGTATGCACGCACACACTCTAACATATTCTGCCATATGTTCCTCACTTTCTCTCCTCACCATACACCCTAATATGCCTGGCTGGCCTACAAATCAGTGAGTGCTATTTCACAAGGTTGGGGTTTGCTATATTGCACACGTTGTTTCGCCGGGTACCCTGTATGGGAAGAATGTGCTCTCTGCATTCCAAAGATGACTGAGCGGAGCTGAACAGCCCCATGTTAAGCTGTGTCCAGTCCAATCAGCTGAAGTCAAGTTGAGCGAGATGAACACATTTTACAATTATATACACAGGCAAAGTAGTTGACACAGCTGCACAGCTGAGCTGCACAGATGCCACCATCAAGCACTGTGGGCTTTTGGTTTTTGCTTCAATGTGTGAAAGAAGTATGTAATCAGAAAGGCTTTTTGCTGGTTTATTTTGTTATAGATTTGTTATGTTTGATAAACAGCAATCTATGGCCTGAGTTGTCTGATTTGACAACGAGTGGCCCATCACTCTGACGTGTGCTATTTTTGCCAGAAGGCCCAAACTGGAGATATGTGACACCAGTATCCATATCAGGAACTCCACATTAGCATACTGCAAAACCGAAGCCCTCTTTGTTTGAATTTGAATACTCGTTCCAACAAGTTACACAGTTCCTGACTTGCACAATGTAGTGTGGCTGGTCAATAGAGGGCGCTAGGGCGCCGTCCCACCTCTCCCCACATCCTAAAACTTCAGTGAAGAAGACTTAATTACTTA
Organism: Lutjanus campechanus; assembly: GCA_027495735.1. NCBI lineage: Eukaryota > Metazoa > Chordata > Actinopteri > Lutjaniformes > Lutjanidae > Lutjanus > Lutjanus campechanus. Next base: position 37,473 of record JAJHUR010128114.1, read on the forward strand.
AAAATATATTCTGTATATTTCTTTAAATGAGCAACATCAATATCGTGTAGTTAGTGAGTAAAATGTATAATCTGCACTTAAATGTGTTGCTAAAAATGTTTTACGATGTCCAAAGTTACGGATAGGTCACGTGTTTCCGGCTTGGGGCCATTTACTCTCGCTATAACTTGTACATGCGCAGTTCGATCCTCTCAATACAAGAGATAGGAGCTTGGTGGGGCGCACAGAAGCTGCGCCCTCAGCATTCATTTGAATGGTGCTGGTTTACACATCGTCAACCTCTGGGTGGCAGCAGTGAGGGACTGGCTCGATCTACATCAGTACAGCAGAGTGAGATGTGTTGACAGCTGGAGGAGTTTAGCGCATTAGCTGCTAGAATGGAGTAATAAAATCTGTGAAGTCACCATAAACAACATGTTTTTAGAAGAGAACATTAGAAGAGAAGCTGAGAGTTAAAGAACCTGATCAGCCGACATCATAAAGCAACAACTATCAGAGGAAGATGATAAACTCTCTGTGGAGAACATCACGACAGCGTAA
>JAJHUR010128118.1:1318-12406 GCA_027495735.1 Lutjanus campechanus
TTTACGGACTTCGTGGCAGGACTGACTGTGAATTATGACCGATTCTTAATTGTTGGGGACTTTAATATTCACGTTTGCTGCGAATCGCGTCCTCTGGTACAAGACTTTCTCAATGTCATTGACTCTTTTAATATTACTCAGTCTGTATCTGAGCCAACTCATGAAAGGGGACACACACTGGACCTTATATTGTCATTCGGTCTGGAGTTAAATGTCACTGAGATTGTTGACACACGTTTCTGACCACTTTGCAGTTCTATTTAACATAACGCTGCCTCTCTCCCTTGTTAAATTGTGTTTCTATACCATTGGCCCCTGTGTTATGGATCTGATAAATTCATCTTTGATGTCTGGCTGTGTTCCAGCTGCCTTAAAACATGCTGTGGTCCAGCCCCTCATCAAAAAACATAACCTTGACCAAACAGTTTTATCAAACTTTAGGCCCATCTCCAAGCTTCCTTTTCTTTCTAAGGTCTTGGAGAAGGTGGTATATGAACAACTGCAGTCTTTTATCAACCTTAATGGCATCTCAGAGAAGTTCCAGTCTGGGTTCAAAGCACGCCAATGTACAGAAACAGCGCTTTTAAGAATTTTAAATGACCCTCTGTTGACAGTTGACTCTGGTAACTCTGCTGTCCTGGTCCTTTTAGATCGGTCAGCTGCCTTTGACACAGTGGATCATAATATTCTTCTGTCACGTTTAAATACCTGTGTGGGCGCTAGGGGCACTGTTTTGAAGTGGTTTCAGTCCTACCTCTCAGACAGAAGTTTTTCTGTCCAGCTAGGCCAGTACTCCTCGGCCACTTCCCCCCTAAGCTGTGGAGTGCCACAAGGTTCTGTTTTGGGCCCCCTCCTCTTCTCTATATATATGTTGCCTTTGGGGTCCATATTTAGAAAGTTCAATATCTCTTTTCATTGCTTTGCTGATGATGTGCAGATCTATTTGCCATTCAAAAAATGAATGAGTGAGCCTCTGTTCAGGTCTTACTAGACTGCCTCAAAGATATCCAAACTTGGATGGCAGTGAACTTTCTGTCCCTGAACAAAAATGAAACTGAGATCATTTTATTTGGTCAGCAAAATCTGCTGGATGGATATGGCAGCGCCATTGGCACCCTTAAGTCCTACTGTCATCCTTATGCAAGGAATCTTGGTGTCATTTTGGACAGTAACTTTAGATTTGATAAGCAAAATAGTAGTAGTCAGTAATCAGTAATCAGTAGCAGCCCCTAAGCTGTGGAACAGCCTACCTGTCCATGTTAGAGCTGCACAGTCCATTGAGCACTTTAAAACACTTCTAAAAACATATCTTTTCTCCTTGGCGTTCACTCCCAGCTAGGCGAGCAACCTTGGCTTTCTCTATCTCTCTCTTTCTATTCTCTTTTTATTTCCTCTTATTCTAAATTTGTTCTTAAATTGACTTCTTATTATACTTTGTATTGTTTTTATTTATTATAGTGTTTTGATATATTGTGGTTTTATTGTACAGCACTTTGGTCGACTGAGATTGTTCTTTAAATGTGCTTTATAAATAAATTGTGACTTGACTTGTGACTTGATGGAGACGCTGTAATGTCTGACCGCAAACAAAGTAAATGAGCCGTGTCAGCTTAATATCATGACTTTAAAAGCACCGAATTACTCGCCTTAACAAATTTCGTTAGAATAAAATATGAAGAATTGTAAAATATAATTACTATGAGGCTGTTCAGTCAGTGTAGCGAAGATCAAGCTATGTGCGGCTTGTTGTGTCAATATTGTTCATTATAATGTTGATAGTGCTGAAATTACACTTTCTGCCTAAAATAATCAATACCTTGATAATACAATACTCTGAGCCTTAAAGGCATAGTTAGCGATATAATGCGACGCACTTTAAGTCAAAATCACCGTATTTCTCCTCACTATCCACAAGCTGTCACTTCTGAGAGCATGGTGGAGAAAAACCCCGGTTTCAATACACAGCCTGGGCTCTGAATTTCAGCAGGTAAATCTGTGTCTCCAAAACATGAGTCCACCTCCTCGCCTGGGGGGCTGGTTCATACTCGTGCACAGATCAGACACAGGGGGGAGGGGGAGTTGTAGGTTGCGTAGAGTGCGCAGTTGGAGTAAGAGAGAGACACGGTATATCAGGTGCAGCCCAAGAGAAAACGGTTGGAGGAGCATACATTTTTTTTAAAAATTGAATAAAACGGATTAAAAACGTACGGCGGAGGTAGCCGTCTTTCTGCTGGACAGGTGAGTAACATTATCTTTGCGGTGCTTCACATAACAGTAACAGCCGTCGGGCATTCATCATATCGTCTAATCTGCCAAAATGTACTGTTGTTATGATGTTATCTATTTATAATAGCAGTCAAGTTGTGGTTACAGTTGTCTGACGATTCAGCTAACCTTAGTCTTGCGGCTTAGCAGTGTGCTAACTCACAACTTGGCTATTTCAGCTGCTTTACTGCTGCTTTATTTTCTACGGCTGTTTCCATGACAACGAGCGTCCATGAATGTCGGGGGAATATCAACAACCTCTCTAGGAGCAGCCATTCACTACATGATGTGTTGCGAAATGCACACACAATAATGTGGCGGCTGCACTTTATTTCTTGATGTTTATTTGCGGTTTTGCAGTGAATGCAATGCAGAAGTATTTTAGCACTAATGCTTCTCAGACAAGATTTTATTTTTGTTTACCATTTTCTTAAAAGGTAAAGGAATAAAGTTACTTTTGTTAAATAAACATTTGACCTATATTTTTAATATCTTGGAATCGAAATTAGGAATCGTTTGGAACCGGAATCGATAAGCAGAACCGGAATCGGAATCGGATTCATAAAAATCCTAACGATACCCATCCCTAGGGAGGATGTGATCCAAACTGTTGTTTGAGACAATTTTTTTTTAAAAAGGCACTTTTTCCATAACTTGAGTTGAAGTAGTTTTCTTATTTTGCACAGACAATGTTTACATTTGAAAAGCCTTGTTGCATTTAGAATGCATCCAGTGGGGCATCACAATAAAATTAGGCATGGTGTGTTAATTCCACAACAGGAGATATGTTCCATCCATCCATTTTCTGTAACCGCTTATCCGTGAGGGTTGTGGGGGGCTGGAGCCTATCCCAGCTGACTTCGGGCGAGAGGCGGGGTACACCCTGGACAAGTCGCCAGTTCATCGCAGGGCTGACATATAGAGACAAACAACCACTCATTCCCACATTCACACCTAGGGGCAAATTAGAGTCACCAATCAACCTATTATGCTGCATGTCTTTGGACTGTGGGAGGAAGCCAGAGTACCCGGAGATAACCCACGCAGACACGAGGAGAACATGCAAACTCCACACAGAAAGGCCCTGCCTGATTCGAACTCAGGACCTTCTTGCTGTGCGGCAGCAGCACTAACCACTGCGCCATTGTGCCGCCCAGGAGATATGTTACCTAAGTTAGTTTTGAGGGAAAATAGCCTACATATATCGGTATCGGTTGATATCAGAATCGGAAATTGAGAGTTGGACATCACTCCTGAATCCTGCAGGTTGTTGTTACTCAGGTCCAGCTCTCTCAGACTGGAGGACTTGGAGCTGAGGACTGAGGACAGAGCTTCACAGCTTCTCTCTGACCGATTACAGCCATTCAGCCTGAAAATATGTATAATACATGTGAAATGATTTCTCTCTAGATTTGACTTAACAAATATTTATATTTTGATGTGAACTGTTTTCATAGCAAAGAAGAAAAAGAGAAGTGCTAAAATGAAAACATAATGTGTCAGTTATGGTTCACCCTTGACAGTATTTTCAATCCTGACCTGAGAGTCTTCAGTTTACAGTCTGAACTCTTCAGTCCAGCACAGATCAGCTTCACTCCTGAATCCTGCAGGTGGTTGTTACTCAGGTCCAGCTCTCTCAGACTGGAGGACTTGGAGCTGAGGACTGAGGACAGAGCTTCACAGCTTCTCTCTGACAGATTACAGCCACTCAGCCTGAAGAGAGTTAATGACAAAGACAAACACTGAGACTGTTTCTGTTGTCTACAAGGTAAAACACATCACATTTCTGTAGTTTCCCTTATTGAGTCGTGTCAAACAATCATTCATTAGAATCTCAGGTGATGATGTTTAGATGATTAGTGTTTTTTTATTACTGGGCTCTAATGACAAGTGATGAAAATTTCAAAAATTACATTCACATCTCAGGGATCCCAATAATCAAACATGGGAAGTAACTAAGTAAAAATACTACATTACTGTACTTAAGTGAGTTTTCAGGTATCTTTCCTTTTCTGATGTTTTACCTTTAATCCCCACATTTGAACACGAATATCTGTACTTTGAAATCAGACTTGTTACTTTAGTTTTAATGACTTTGAGGGAAATTATTGATAATTTTTATTTTGCATCATTATGCGCCGCCTTCCAACATCAAGACTGATTTTAATCTGGATGGACGAAACAATAACATGTAGAAAAGATGATTCACTGGTGGATCCATCAGAGTATATAATGCATGACAGACGTAACAAGACAAAAAATTATGTAACAAATTGTCACAAGACAAAAAGTGACATCAAACATGTCACATGACCACAAAATGATGTGACATAGAAAAAAGCCTTAAGACTAAAAATTATGCAAAAGACGTAACAAGATTCAGTTTGCACAGAAACAGTTAGTAGAAAAGTCTGTGAAGGTTCTCAGTCATCCAGGTCCTGGTATTCACAGCAAAGTTTGTTGTAGACAACTGGACTTGATAGAGTTCTTGAAGACGTTTCACCTTTCATCCAAGAAGCTTCGTAGCAAGGTTTGTTGCAGGCAACTGGACTTCATAGAGTTCTTGAAGACATTTCGCCTCTCATCCAAGAGGCTTCTTCAGTTCTGACTGACTAGCTTGGGAGTTCGGGTAATAAACCTCTGTGTCGTCGTTAACACCTAGAGGGTCATGTGGCTCATGTGCCCACCCTTCCATTGTGTGGACCTTGAGGGTCACCTGGGGGGAGGTGTGAACGAGAGTCGTTAAAGTCCCCTGACTTCAGGTGGTTATCCAACAGCCATCAGTAACAACCATCTTACCATCTCTGAGGCTGAGCTTCTCAGGTTAAAGGCAAAGGCACCCTCCTCCAATCTGACCATCCAAGAAAGGACGGCGCTGACATCTCTCCAAAGAGACCGGGACTTCACTATTCTCCCGGCAGAGAAAGGGAGATGCGCGATCCTACCAGCAGCTACAAGAAGAAGAAAGTAGTCTGCTGTTTACAACAACTGGAGAAGGATCAAGGCATTGACAGACAGCTGTACTACCACCTATACCCAGGGGAAGCTATTCCTCACATCTATGGCCTCCCTAAGATACACAAGGAGGGAGCCTCACTCAGACCCATCATCAGCAGTATCAACTCAGTCACTTACAACATTGCCAAACACCTGGCCACATCAAGAACTCATAGGATTTTGCCACCAAAATCAGGGAAATAAAACCAGATGAGACCATGGTTTCCTACGATGTTACCTCACTTTTTACATGCATTCCTACCGCAGAACCAGTTGTGACAGTGAGAGAACGACTGCTGCAGGACAACACCTTGTCCATTAGAACCAACCACACCACAGACCACATTTGTGCCCTGACCACCACCAGCTTCCAGTTCAACAAGGGTTTTTATAGACAGTAACATGGCTGTGCTATGGGCTCACCTGTGTCTCCGACAGTGGCTAACCTCTATATGGAAGAAGTGGAGAGCAGAGCCCTGCACTCCTTCAGATGAACACCTCCAAGCCACTGGTTCAGGTATGTTGATGACACCTGGGTCAAAATAAAGACACAGGAGATTGAAGTCTTCACGGACCACATCAATGCAGTGAACATTAAATTCACCCGAGAGGATGTCTGAGGCAACAGTCTGGCCTTCTTGGATTGTGCAGTGAACACTGAAGAGGACAGAAGCCTTAACATCAACGTATACAGGAAACCTACATGCACAGACCAACATTTCCTCTTTGACTCACACCACCCACTGGAACACAAACTAGGGGTCATCAGAACTCATCACAGAACACAGAACATTCCAACCAGTACTGAAGGTTAGGATAAAGAACAAAAGCACATCAGGGCAGCTCTCAAAACCTGTGGATAATCCAAACTGGGCCTTTATCATAACCAACAAAAGAAACAGGTCTGAGAGAGAAGAAAACTACTTGATGACCTCACCATCTCAGCTCGTCTTTGCTTACCCGCCAGGATGTCACATTGATGACAACGACAACGTCCCATTAACAGGATGACACATCTCTGAAAACTTCAGAGCAAATTTTAAACTATGTGCTATCATGATGAATTGACCACAGATTTTGAGTTTTAACATCTACTTTGTCGCATAAAATAAATAAACTACATTTTATGAGATTAAAACAGTAGTATTTCCACACTTGTGACATACAGTTGCGGGTCTTCTCCTCTGCTGTTGTTGCTATAAAATGTATTCTGGGATATGTGGCTTCCCCAAGTCCACGCAAGTCACCACCCGATGCATCCTTGATAAAACGGGCGGTGCAAGAACACATCTGGGTATTTGACTGCACTTGGCGAGATGCAGACTTTTGAATTGCAACAGTACTTGGACTCAGACTGATGACGTTTCTCAAGTACACAAGAGCACAAGTACATAGAAGAACCCATATTGAGAAAGGGCCCATCTCTCAACAGAGGAGGTGGCCTAAGACACAATTTATCTGCCGCATACAATGCAGTCTTAAGATCACTTCCCAGGTAGTTGGATACACACCTGAAATCATGTGAATCCAACAAGTCCCAAGATGGCAGGGACCTTAACGACCCTAATACACACCCACCACCCCCGGTGCTCAAGGTCCACACAATGGAAGGGCGGACACATGATTCACATGACCCTCTAGGTGTTAACGACCACACAGAGGTTTAATTCTTGAGCTCCCGAACCAGTCAGTCAGAACTGAAGAAGCTTCTTGGATGAGAGGTGAAACATCTTCATGAACTAAATCAAGTCCAGTTGCCTACGACAAACATTGAGCCTTAACTTTTTCACTTTTACTGCAGTAAACAAATTAAATCACTTATTCTACTTTTAGAAGTCTTTTTTATTACACAAGTGACTTCTACTGGGGAGGTACAATGAAACTAAAGTTACTAATCAATGCAGTTGAGTGTTTTTCATTTGATCACTTCATCAAAATCAACTCAACTCTTAATTGTCAAAGCTTTCATTAGCTGGGAACATCCTGACATGTTAATATTTGCTGTAAATCTGTGTACTTACAGAGCTTTGTTGGAGGCTTTGACCACTGGCAACAGCCTCAGCAGAACATCCTCTGAAGCAGAGTATTTCTTCAGGTCAAACACGTCCAGATCTTTTTCTGATGACAGTAAGATGAAGCCCAGCGCTGACCACTGAGCAGGAGACAGTTTCTCTGTGGAGAGACGTCCTGAACTCAGGGACTGTTGAATCTCCTCCACTAGAGAACGATCATTCAGTTCATTCAGACAGTGGAACAGATTGATGCTTCTCTCTGGAGACAGATTCTCACTGATCTTCTCTTTGATGTACTCGATTGTTTTCTGATTTGTCTGTGAGCTTCTTTCCTTTTTCAGGAGGCATTGAGGGAGTCTGGTCTGCAGAGAAAGACCCAGGAGGAAGCGGAGGAACAAGTCCAGGTGTCCAGTTGGACTCTGTAAGGCCTTGTCAATAGCAAACCTGTGGACCTCTGTCACAGATGTTTTGCTGAAAAGCATTTGCACGTGTTCAAAAACAGTTTCCACAAGTTCAGACATCACATTCTTGTTTCTGTTGATGAGCGACATCTCCACATACAAAGCTGCCAAAAACTCCTGAACACTCAGATGGACGAAGCTGAACATCTTCTTGTCTTCATCATTCTTCTTCCCACGTTCCTCTTTAAAGATCTCTGTGAACACTCCTGAACACACAGAGGCTCCACTGACATCAATGCCGCTCTCTGTCAGATCTTTCTCATAAAAGATCAGGTTGCCCTTTTTCAGCTGCTGGAAAGACAGTTTTGCTAAAGACTCAATGTACAGAATGCACTTTTCTGGGTCATACTTGTCTTTTGTCTGATAAATCTGAAACAGAAGGAATTCAGTGTACATCTCAGTCAGGGTCTTGGGCAGCTCTCCTCCCTCTCTGGTCTTCAACACGTCCTCCAGAACTGTAGCAGTGATCCAGCAGAAGACTGGGATGTGACACATGATGTGGAGGCTTTGTGATGTCTTGATGTGGGAGATGATTCTGTCGGCCTTCTTCTTATCTGTGAATCTCATCCTGAAGTACTCCTCCTTCTGTTCATCAGTGAACCCTCTGACCTCTGTCACTATGTCAACAAAGTCAGAATTGATCTGATTGGCTGCTGCAGGTCGTGTGGTTATCCAGAGGCGAGCACAGGGGAGCAGTTTCCCCCTGATGAGGTTCTCCAGAAGCACATCCACTGAGATGGACTCTGTGACACCAAATTTAACTGCCTGCTTTTCTTTAGAAGAACAGTCCATTTCAAGGCGGCTTTCATCCAGTCCATCCAAAACAAACAGAAGTTTGAATTCACTTTTGTCAAAGTTAGTGTTTCCTGATTTCTGCAGAGATGTAAAGATGTAATTAAGAGCTTCTTCTGGGATGCATCTGGTCTCTGTGATACATTCATGAATGAGTTCTGCCAAATTAAACTCTTTTCCCTTCCGTAAATTCAGCTGGCGGAAGGTGAAGGGGAAAATGAGATGCACATCTTGATTGGCTCTTCTTTCAGCCCAGTCCAAAACAAACTTGCGCACAAGAAATGTTTTGCCAATTCCTGCGATTCCATTGGTCAGCACTGTTCTTATGGATATTTCTTTTCTAGAGGGAGGTTTGAACATGTCACTGGGTTTGATTGTTGTCTCTGTATTTGCTGGCTTCACTGCTGCCTCAATCTGTCTGATTTCATGTTGTTTGTTGATGTGAACATCACCTCCATCTGTGACATACAGCTCTGTGTAGATTTCATCCAGAGGTTGCTTATCCTTTCTTTCCATCCAAGCCTGTTGTACACACTTAAACTCATGCTGGAGATTTGATTGAAGCATGTTTTGGTAATATGAGATGTGCCATGGCTCTGGTACTGGAACAATCTCATCTGTGTGACAGAAACAGAAACAAAAGAAAAAAAACAAAACAAGTAAACTGTAGTCAGACAGAATGAGTGAAACAGAGAGATTAAAATTTAAAGTTTCAGGTTTGAGCAGCTGCTGGTGTTTCTGCCATCTACTGGCTGAAATGTCAGCAACAAAGTCCTGTCCCATCACTTTCACTGTTCTCCCTCTGTCCATCAGTGTTGGGGTAGTTACTCAAAAAAAGTAATTAGTTACTAGTTACTCATTACTTCTGTAAATTGTAATGAGATTACTTCACTAGTTACTGCATTTGAAAAGTAACTTCACTACTTATTACTTTACTTTACTGTTTCTTCATTTACGGTGTAGCTGTATGGATAAACATCATCATCACTTAGCCTGTCCGCATAGTGTTTATTGTAAATGTAAACAGCATGGCATGTAAAACCAAATGAACAAACAATATCCCTGTCTGGACCAAGAAATCTGCCTCACTGTAAAATCAAACAACAGGATAAAGGATGCTATGATGAGGTAACACACATAACACAGGCTTTGGGAAGCATGAGGAAAAAACTCTTCTCCTGAGAACAAAACCAGCTTTTCATTGATTCATGGCAAACAATAAATTAAATGGTCAATGAAAAATATAATAAAGGTCTGGTCACTTTATCCCATAAAATGAAAACAGAAAATTTCATTTTAAATTGATTTCTGTGGTTTGAAGTTTAGTTTCTCTCCTGTATCGCTGTCTGAACTTTCAGATTTCTGCTTTATTTCTTTATTTTACCGTTTCTTCACGGTCGTTTTCAACTGACAGGATTCTTGTTAAGTTACTGCTGATGAAAACAAGACTTCCTGTTCGGCCTCCGACCTGTCTGAGGTGCCCGTTGAATACCACGATTTTCGGTCCCACCATCTACTACACATCAATCGCCTCCCTCTCCTTCCTGGGGTACATCATCGTCAAGACCACATGAAATTGGATCCCGCCAAAGTCTCTGCTATCGTCTTCTGGCCCATCCCTAACTCCCAGAAACAGCTGCAATGGTTCCTGGGGTTCGCCAACTTCTACTGAAGGTTCATTCGGGGGTAGAGCACCTTGGCTGCTCCAGTCACCGCTCTCACCTCCTCCAAGATACCCTTCCAATGGTCCCAGGCAGCTGATGAGGCGTTCCAGTACCTTAAGGTCTGATTCACTTCAGCCCCCATCCTCCTGGTTCCGGACCCCGACAGGCACTTTATAGTGGAAGTGGATACCTCCGATGTGGGGTGGGAGCTGTTCTCTCCCAACGCTCAGCTGAGGCCAAGAAACTGCACCCCTGCATCTCCTTCTCCTGTCGTCTGTCTCCAGCAGAGAGGAACTATGACATTGGGAACCGAGAACTGTTGGTGGTGAAGTTGGCATTGGAAGAGTTGCTGGTTTGGACTGACCACAAGAACCTGGAATATATCCATTCAGCCAAGAGACTGAACTCACGTCAAGCCAGGTGGTCGTTGTTCTTCACCAGGTTCAACTTCTCCCTCTCCTACAGGCCTGGCTCCTGTAACGTCAAACCGGATGCCCTGTCTCGCCAGTTCATGGTCGGGGAAGACCGCCCCTAACCCAGACACCATCCTCCCTGCTCCCCGCTTGGTTGACACACTTACCTGGGAGGTGGAAGAGTGGGTAAAGGCCGACCTGGGAGATCAGCCGGGCCCTAGTTCCTGTCCGCAAGACCACCTGTCTCGTTTCTCAAGATTTGAGGTCTGATGTCCTACAATGGGCCCACAGCTCCCGGCTTACCTGTCACCCAGGTATCCAGCGCACCAAGGAGGTCCTACAATGATAGTTCTGGTGGTCCACCCTGGAGGAGGAAACTAAGGAACACCTGTCAACGACTGTCTGGTCTGCTGCCAGCATAAGGCCCCCCTGCCAGGATCCTGCCTGATACCTGCAACCTCTGCTTGTGCCCCTGGTCACATAT
>JAJHUR010128119.1:1149-12531 GCA_027495735.1 Lutjanus campechanus
TGAGGACACTAATTGTTGAAGTTTTGAAAGTGAAATTCGCTCCCATTCTTGCTTGATATACGACTTCTGTCCCTCACCAGTCCAGGGTCTCTGTTGTCATATTTTGTGCTTCATAATGCACCACACATTTTCAATGGGAGACGGGCAGGCAGGTCAGTCTAGTACCTGAACTCTTTTACTACAAAGTCACGCTGTTGTAACACATGCAGAATGTGTCTTGACATTGTCTCGCTGTAATAAGCAGGGACGTCTTTGAATGGCAGCATATGTTGCTCCAAAACCTGAATGTGCCATCCAGCATTAATGGTGCCTTCACAGATGTGACAGTTACCCATGATGCCATGGGCACTAACACTCTCCCATACTGTACCATCACAGAAGCTGGCTTTTTAATTTGGTGCTGGTATCAGTCTGAATGGTCATTTTCCTCTTTATCCCTGAGGACACAGCATCCATGATTTCCAAAAGACAATCTGAAATGTGGACTCGTCAGACCACAGCACACTTTTCCACTTCGCGTCAGTCTTTCTCAGATGAGCTCGGGCCCAGAGAAGTCTGCAGGGTTTCTGGATGTTGTTCATATTTGAGCTGAGTAGAGTCTTAACTTGCATTTGTATATGCAGCAACAAACTGTGTTCACCGACAGCAGTTTTCTAAAGTGTTCCTGAGCCCACATAGTATCCTTTACACAGTTATGTGGGTTTTGAATGCTGTACTTACGTACAGAGTTATCTCCAGATTCTCTGAATCTTTTAATGATATTATGGATTGTAGATGGTGAAATCTCTAAATTCCTGCTGTTTTGTGTTGAAAAACACTGTTCTTAAACTGTTGGACTATTTGCCCATCCATTTCACAAAGTGGTGAAACTTTGCCCATCCGTGCTTGCAAACAACTTTGCCTTTTGAGGACGTCCCCTTAATACCCAATCATGATACTGTCCCCTGTTACAGTATCACTGAACCTGACAGGTGGGCACTGAATTGTGTTGCAGGAATCAAATTCGAATGAGTGTATTGAGATTAGAATCAAGGTTGTAATTCATAGCACAAATGATTTAAACAAACAGAGTGATGAAACAGTAATGCTCTCGCTTGAAATGGCTGCTCTTGTCGTCGGTCCTCATTCAATAAACGGCTTCGCCAAACAAAATGAATGATTAATCATTAACATCCCTGCCCTGTAATTGATTCCAACCAGTCTTAGGAAGGAAATCTGTGAGACTGTCCTCAGTCTTAATTGAGTGAAGTGTTTAGAGGCTGATTTCTAAGTCTGACTTACGTAATTATTTGATGTTAATTGAAGAAACTTAAATTTTTACATGTCTGCAGTGATGGTGCCCCCTACGTTTGTGTTTTTGGGTCCAACTGTAAATTTGACTGGTGCAGTGTATGTGTGGACAGGCACTAAAACCAGTTATTAAATGTTATTATCACATCACTTCCAGCAGGCTCACAGGCAGTTAAACAGCTGGCGGCTAACATCATTAGCTGTTGTTTCATCCCACATGTAGTTTCAGCACTTCTTACAGTACAGTGTGACTCAGCTGGTGCTAAAATAACACGCCGTCGGATGTGCTTGTAACATTAGCAAGCTCGGCTAACTACAGTCTGATTTCTGGCTGGAATAAACAGCACAGGTTTTGCACTTTCTTCCAAATGGTGATCTGAAAGGTCAGACGTTGTAAAAGTATCTCATATTTCTGTTGCCTACACAGGACTGTGACTTGCTTCAGTCATCAGCGTGGTGTGGACACTGCGTCAGTTAAATTATGCTATTTGAAATGATGAAAATAAGCACAAATATATGCACAATAGGTGCAGTGTCAGTATTTATTTACACAAACACAATTTCAGTTCAACTTTAAAGCCTTTCTCTCTGACCAGCAGAGGTATTGAATTTAACATCGAGTTGACCATGAAGATGTCATCAACACCGGAGCGCTTAATGAATGTGTTGATCATTAATTAGTATATAATTACTAACCTTAACCCTAAACTTAAGTTGAAAGATTACAGTCTTCTCTGTAGGTTGAGAAATGATGTATAAACTTGGATTTATAAAATGTTTTGGTCTGATAGTCAAGCTAAAGACGCGGCTGATTCTTCTTTCTACTCATGAAAAGTTGATATTTGGGATGCCTGCAAAACAATACACTTTCATTCTGCTGAGAAGCTGTGCTCCTCCAAGCCAAGATTATTTTATATTATGTATTCCTATTTTTCTAAGGCATAAAAATAAGCAGTTTGGCTTCAAGTAAACAGAGATATACAACTTTCTAGTTCAGTGATCATCACATCGTCACAAATACTACATCTAGAAAATGTAGGACGTGCTGGACGGTCAACAGAAACAATATAAGACGCGTTATATTTATTTTATTACAGAATTCTTTGATAATGTGACCTTTCCCTGAAACATAAGCACCTAATGAAACCTAATCTGCATTATGGGCAGTATCTAATTCTTAATTAGCAGTAGAAAACTTCAGTTTCTGACATCCTTAATGAGCTAAATTATAATTGAAAACCACATACTTTTGTACTGTAATAATTTAGAAAAAAAACATATTTTTAATTGTTTTATGATTCCTTCCTTTATGCAGCTCTTCAGACACCAGGCCGACTTGTCTGAATAGTCACACACTCGGGCATCCTGGGCACTCGTTGGAATTAGTTCAAGAGCAATTAGAAACTTATCACAGTTCCAACTCTCAGCCCTGCATGAGCACACACACACACACGAGCACACACACACACACACACACACACACACACACACACACACACACACACACACACACACACACACACACACACTAATGTACTGTATCTTTCACCAAACATCTGTTTAATTACCCCTCCTAGCGTTGTCTGTCATTTGCGATATATTGTGCCACTATTATTTTTACTAATGAGAACATTCACACACATGCTTGCGCACCCACACAGTCACACACACACTGTGAGGATGAAATATTAGCTCATTTAGTTCAATTTTCCATGCAAAGTTGTTGAGTAAAAATAGTTGCATTTGCTCTTGTGTCTTAGTTAAGAAGACATCATAATTAAGGTACCGAGGACTGTTTTTTTTGTAAAGAAACTTTAAATTACCCTATTATTATCCTCAAAATGTTTTCTTTTTCAGTAGGTGGCGGACATTCAGAGAGAATGTGTCATTATGAGCTATTTTCTGCCACTAATTGCTTATTTCAGATCTTCAATTATGCAGTAATTAGCAGAGAGTTACTCAGGGCAGAGGTCGTGACATCTTAACTGACCGTTTTGTAAGTAATTACTAAAAAATTGCAGCAGCAGAGTGTTGAGGTTTAGCAAACGTTTCTTCGTGATTATGGCTGAAATATGCTTAAGGTGGTCTCATTAAAATGATGTTTCGAATGGGATTTATTTACTTCATTCTTTGTTTGATTTACATCGCTCAGGCGAGCAGCTCCGTCAGCAGAGTTTTCCGTGGACCGGACCCGTCACCTGATGTCCTTCCTCACGATGCTCGGGCCCAGCCCAGACTGGAATGTGGGGCTGTCGGGAGAGGACCTCTGTACCAAGGAGTGTGGCTGGGTCCAGAGGCTGGTGACAGACCTCATTCCCTGGGATGCAGGAACTGATAATGGTGTCACGTATGAGGTAATGTGTCCTAATTTGGCTGGTTAGTTCAAATATATGTTGGCAGTGATAGAAAGATTTAGAGGAGGGTTTGCAGTTGGGTCACGATCTACTAAAGCTGTTGCCCTCATGGAGGAGCACTGGAGAATTTGACTGTGAAGACGTCATGACAAAGTCGGGGTGTCCTGGTGGCCCAATGGACCAAAAATACTGAAATGATATGAAATATGCTAGAGAATGTAGTTAAACTTTAGCCAAGACGTCATGTAAAGTAAATAGTTTGTATTTGTCACAGCCATCGGTCATAAGTCAGTAATGTTGCTATTGTAATTTATTACGGTTTGTCCACTCTAAATGGACATCCAAGTAGTGGGAACGCCAGGTGAAAATAACATATCCATGCCTCAGAGACTGAAAAAGCGGTAACATTTTCACCTTAATAACTGCAAAATATAAAAAATCTTCTCCTTCCTCTTTAACTGCTTCTTTTAACGTACAACTCACTGTAACTTTGCTCGTGAAAATTTAAACATTTGCTCATTTCATCCGATTTCAAGAAGAATCAGACCTGCTGGCAGGCATAGAACACTGAGCGCAAATACTCTGAACACCATGCCCCCCTGGGGGGTAAAAGATGACCGCCACAATATGAAACCAAGTGCTTAAACACTAGCAAACTGACTGCAGCTTGCTCAAAACATTAGATTTCAGCACATTGACGGATTATCTTAGCACCCTGCGGCTACCAGAGAGGAAAAAGTTTAACTGATAAACTCAATATTTCCAGTAAATCTCCCACTGAATGGCCAGAGGTGAAATACTTTAATATGAACAACTATTTGATCACATCACCAGGTAAGATCATCGTTTAACCTGACAAAGATCAAAACCAGGCCTTTTATAGCCGAGTTATCTTAAATTTCTGCAGTTTGTCTGGTCAAATTAACAACTGTAATCTAGACATAATGTTACTGAGTGTCAGTGTCCCCTATTCATCCTGCTACCTCACATCTGTATCTACTCTTGTCCTCTTAAAGTCTAATTTTTTTCAGTTTGGCAGCTTATAAAAACTTAGTTCTGGGTTCTTTAACTCACTGGTTGTGCATCCCAGCACATGTCAGCTTTTAGACATTTTTCTGTTGTTTGCTAGCAGATGGAAAGTGACAAGAGGCACCATCACACAATGCAAGTCAGTGGAGAGACATGGATTATTTTCCCCTCTGGTGTGGGCGGGGCATAAATGTGCGCTGTTGCTATTAACAGTAACTATATAGAGCCGATGTTTTCGCGGATGATCTTGTTAACTCATGTAGGTCATGTAGAGCCATCAGTTAAATTGAGACTGTTTCATAACCAGCGAAAAAATTCCTTGTAGTAGCTTTAAGCCAACAAGGAAGTGCCAAAAACTGTAGTTTCTCAAATGGCCAGTTGATGCTTTGCTAAGCCCCGCCCTCCTTAGTTACTGTTACTAAGTCTGCCATCTATCCATTCTTGCACTGCATTTATGCAGTTTGCAGTGACAACAGTGGTAGATTTAACCTCGAAATTGTGAGTAATTGTTGAAATACGAGATCTGTGATTCATTAGAGAAGTAAGCAAAAGCAGCTTCTCATTTCTAACTGACGACGGTGGATTTTAATTTAAAATAATGACTCACAAGCAGATTTCATAAGTGTAGCTGGCTGATGTAAGTCAGCTGACATTTTAATGTTTTCATCTGACACGTTTTAAAACAAGGAGCATGTGTAAGTGTTAATGTGAATTTACACAGCAGCTACGTACAGTACATGGTATAACATTAATGCTAAACGAGACTAAAGCTAGCTTAGATATCAGCAAACATTGGCTGGATGGTGAAATACTTGCAGGTATATCTACATGATAGATGACACAAGTGCACTTACTAATACGGGAAAAGGAAATGCTGGGACTCGATTAGTGCAGTGGATCATGAGGTGGGTCACCCAGCCAGACGAGCCAGACCGCGATCGCAGAAGACAACTGGGAAAAGAGCTAAACTGACCTGGGTTAGACCTGAGACAGAGATTCACAATGAGATGCACTGTCGTCGACACACTTTGATTCAGCATCAGCCCACATCCTCTTCCTCAAACCCCCACAGATCAAATGCAGATGCGGTGGTATCTGACAAGTTTGTCTGGAGGTAAAGTTACTGCAGCTAGTAAGCTAGTGTTAGTTAGCCAGACATGCTAACATTTGCAGCTTATAATAGAGCAGATGAAGACAGAGTTTAATCCATTCACCCCATGTGCCCTTGTGTTTCATGTTTTTGATAGACTACAGAAAAGACATCACCTTCCAGACTCATGAAACACTGAGTATCGCTCTCCTCAGAGCCTCCTGCACACCGTTTCATCATGTAGAGAAGCGGAAAGCTTGGCAGCACTTGTTGTGGTTGCTAAGCTATGATTAGACAGGTACTGTTTGGGGCAGGGTTTAGCAAAGGGTCAATTGAGTTTGACTCCAAAACTGAGTCAATCCCCACAGACCTCCATTTTAAATAGCTAAACTTTACAACAGAAAAGAACACGTTTACAACCTGGTACAAAAAAAATAAGTTTGGTCAATACAGCTGATATCCTTGTTGTATGCAGGGTGCATTTTTATATAACTTACCTGTATAAATTATATAAAGACTTAAAGTTCATGGCAGTTCATGGCTGAACTTCACAAAGACAAAGAAACTTCAGACAACGTTAGACACAAAGTTGACTGTGCCTTATTTAGAGGAGCACTGATGCAGTCTAATTGTCAGAGATAAAGCTCCGGCTCTGGTGAAAGCCAACAGTAAAAATATATTGCGAGTATATGATTATAAGCTTTTTATTGCTCACTAGCTAATGGCAGCAAGCAGCATTTGTTTTACACCTTCACATCACGGCACGCTCGACTTCCTCCCTGTCTGTTCCTGTGACGGACTTCTTCTTTAGTTTTCTACATCCGCAGAATGAGGGGTGCTCATCCATATTCACACGCTGTTTTGAGACTACAGCAATTTATTTATAGTTTTACAAGTTCATGAATAAGCAAGGAGCTTATCCTGCTGAGGGGAGGTGGTAAATACCTTTCAAAAACTTCACTCACATAAATGCAGACCTCTTTCAACATGACTTCTGGTACTTTTAAAATGTGGGGAAGAATTCTTGTCTGTTCCAGGCCTGTTTTAGCCTTTCTTCAGTCTCTTTATGTGGCCTCCTCAGCCCTGTGACCCCTGAGCTCTTGCTTTATTAGTCAAAACCCCAGTTCCAAAGAAGTTGGGACACCGTGTAAAACATAAATAAGTCCAGAATGCAATGATTTGCAAATCCCTTTTGATTTGTATTTAATGGAATATAGTGCAGGGACAAGATATGTGTTGTTCAGGGGTGGAAGTAATTCATTACATACTCAAATTACTATAATTAAGTAGTTTTATTGGGTACTTGTAATTTTACGAGTAGATTTTCATGTCTGTACTTTTACTTGAACTTAAGTATTCATTACACAATGTAATCAACTTAGCTGCTTTTAAAATCATAATTGAGTGCTGAGTACAATTTGAATTAATCCAAACCTTTCATCCGCATTTTTGTAGCCAATAAGGTGATCTGAACGAGCCAATGAAAATCGGGGATGGATGAAAACAAAACAAAACACAGCAGCTGCAGGTTTGGAGTGAGGATGTTAAGAATTTAACCATTTTTAAAAAATTGTTTTAATTAAACCAATTTTTTTAGGCTTTTTATATTGGATTGTTTTTAACGGGGTGAAAAATGCCTTTTAATTAATGTATATATTCTGCCCCTGAAGCCGGAAAGAAATCTCAATTATTTAACAGACTTGGAGAAGTAAAGTTGACTTCAGTCTCATTTTACGTGGTGATTTTAATACAGTTACGTCAGAAAATGAAAACAGCTCTTTTTTGTTTTTGATTGCATTTCTATGCAAGTTTTTATTGGTGTTTCTATAGACTTTGTGTAGCATCGTGGTTCTACAAGCAAGTCAGTGCATCATTAGGTGGTTTCAGAGAGTTACAAGGTTCTATAAATGCTCTGTGAAAACAATACAGAAATGTACTGATATTAGAACATGTACTTGTATGTACGTGTAATTTGTACTTTTGAGTCCTCTAGTAACTTTAACTCGAGTAAAATTTTGACTGAGCAACTTTCACTTGTAGTTGAGTAACATTTGACCAGGAGTATCTATACTCTGACTAGTGACAAGTACTGGGGTTGAGTTCTTTGTTCACCACTGTGTGTTAAATTGAATATAGGTAAACAAAAAAAAAGGTATTTGCAAATCATTGCATTATGGTCTATTTACATTTTACACAACATCAGACAGCAGTATTTCTTTTCCCTCTTGAATGAGGTAAATTGATAATTTGTGAGCTATTATTTCATCAGAATCAGTCTTTCTATAAAACATAGAATATAAGAAAAGTCTGCACTGCTTAGACGTTGTTGTTTCCTTCATCCTGGATGTTCTGATGCACTGATAATGTGGCGTCCACTCCTCTTAAACTGCACAGTGTTCCCTGTATCATTTCTTAAAGTTTAACATCACATAATGCATTCATTCTAGCGTGCAGCAGACATTGAATCACTGCCACCTACAGACCGAGATGTGGAAGTACACGTCCTCCAGACCTTCACTCTGTATGAAAAGCAAAGACTTTCTCTCTGTTTGCAGACATTACAAGTGAAGCTGCAGTTTGTAATTGTCTCCATCAAGTGATGGAAGTCTTCTGTTTGGTCTCATTCCACACAGGATATTTTTTTTAAAACCAAAAAGTCAGAGAAGAAACTTTTAGTAAACTT
Source organism: Lutjanus campechanus (assembly GCA_027495735.1). Taxonomy (NCBI): domain Eukaryota; kingdom Metazoa; phylum Chordata; class Actinopteri; order Lutjaniformes; family Lutjanidae; genus Lutjanus; species Lutjanus campechanus. The sequence continues at coordinate 9,596 of JAJHUR010128119.1, forward strand.
GTCACTACAAAGAGAATCATCAACATTGCTTTTCCAGGACTGTAGATGAGGATGTAACTTCATGTCTCCTTTGATACTCCCTCTGTAGATGTCTTCCCTTTGTCTTATTCAGTGCTCCTGCATACATTAAATCTAAAGTTGGTGTGAAAGTTAACCTGTAAGAACAAAGAGAATGATTCATGTTTGTCGTGTGTTTTTATCTTTTTTCTCTGTGGAGTTTTTTTTTTCTAACAGTACATGGACACCCATGCTACCAAACACACCTGGAAACAATCCCATGAATCTCTTATTAAAGGGGTGTTAAATGGATATAAATGATGCATAGTGAGATCAAACAGAAAAGAGGCCCCGGACATATGGCTTATGAGAGACGCAGTGACTCTAGGTGGCTCTTTGAGGCCCCTGACTCGCACCAACGTCACCACTTTTGGTCAGAAAGGAGAATAAAATCAATGCAGCTATTGTAACGTTATTGCTTTTTATTAATTCTAGTTTGCATGCCTTAATTACTTTCGCTCTGCTGTTCCTACCCTCAAGAGAAATCATGTTGTTCTCTTTTTTAAAAGCCTGTTTCACAGACATGCAGCCACTATATGCAGCTATTGGATTAGTATTCTTGTCCCACAAATAATTCCCATGCCCTAAATTTTGGCTGCTTAACTGTAATTACTCTAACCATTCCTCAGTGAAAGACTCAGACTCTCTTCCCTCAGGCGTGTTTGATACTCAATATACAAGAGCAGATGTTTTCCTCCAGGACACTAGCCATTCCAGCACCAAGTGCATAATTTGTACAATGCTAATATGGGAGGGTGGGAATAGTTCCCCTTCAAATCGTGACCTGATCTTCACCTGTAGCATTTGCACACGTCTGTTTCCCCCCCGTCGATGGTTACAGGGCCGTCAGAGCTGCTGCACTTCACCGTTAGATTTGCATTGCAGACTCAAACACGTCTACCCGGGGAGATGACAGTGAAAACTGAAAGGCCCTTGTTGTGCTAAAACTTTCTTGTTACGATGTTCGGTACAGCAGGTGGGCCTTCTGCTAGGTGTTAAATTCATGTCCTCAGAAATATTTTTTTATTCCAGTTAAGTTACTGTGTGCTCAAAGCATTACTCAGGCCACCTGAGGGCAACGGAACCAGCTGTAAACACGCCATTGACATTTTACTTTGGAGTCTGGGTCTTCAGCGGGGCGCACTCAGAGTTATTACCAGGGGTGGTTCTGCAGCCCCTCCTCCATGAATCTATAGTTATAATAAAATTATCACTGGTGCAGTGATATGACACTGACACCATGTTACTGAAACAAAAACTATTACTGGAACAAATATCAATCATGGTATTTTCTGCTGTGTACATATAGTAAATATGTATTTATATTTAGTATAGGCAGTACATTATCAAACACTTTGTCATAAAAAGTGAATACTTTAAATTTTAGTGGACACACTTTTATTTTTAATTCACTTACAAACAAAACAAAGGAAAAATATGCTCCCCATAACTCCAGAACTTTCCTGAGAATCATCACATCCACCTCAAGTCATGGTTTTAAACAATATAAAATCAAATAATTAGTATTCAAGGTATCATGAATATGCAAATAGTCCTCGTCCTCTCCTTTACTAGCTAATCTCAGTAACTAGCTTCATCCAGGTCTGGGCATCGTTGCTAGAGATATGTATAGTTCCACTCTTTCAGTTAACGGGATTGGTTCCTTAGGTTTATGACATCATATACCCAGCCTGACCGAATCTGTTTTTTTTCTGCCTTTGCTTTTCAAAGCAAGAGATGCTCAGACATGCTTATTTCACTCCTGATGTGTCATATAACACATGAAAAACATCACATGGACATGTTAAGAAGGTTAAAAATGTGATTTTTACTGGTCTTTAAGTTTTCTTCAATACCAAAGTAATTCAATGATTGTTATCTGTACATCCATGGATACTTTGCAAACATGAACTAATAGAAAATTTTGCTACTTTTAATGGTGCTAGTTTGCCTAAATACAAACAAATATTGGTATTTTATGTAGTTTTTTTATGCACTACTACTTTACTACTTGGTTCAAATGTGCTCCTCTGACAAAAAAACTGGCCCCAGTCTGGCCCTCCCAGTAAAACTGGTCCAGAGCTGCCACTGGTTATTAAACAGGTTGACCAGACATCCTTAAAAAATCAGGACAGTCTCAAGAAAATTAGCCAATAGATGATACAAACAAGCTAAGACAAGAGCTGTCAGTACACTGTGAGACTTGATCCTTGAAGGCAAAAATGACGCTGTAATATGCTGAACTATTGTCTGTTTTGGAGCTGCCAAATCATCAGTAATTAATAACATACTGGAGATATGCACAACAAGCTGCCGCTGTCACCAGAATAAACAATACTATTCAAAATGAGAGAACCCTTTCATTAAATTATCAGTCTACATGAATTAGCCTCGTTCATTATTGGTTTTTATCCTCTCTGAATGCATTAAAATATTCTGATGAAGTCACTTATGTAGGTTATAATTCTTGCTAACAAATTGCTGATGTCATTTGACCTATTTTAAACCAGATGGCAGAGAATGCAGCAAGAGGAATGTCTGAAATAAATATCTAAAAAAAAAAACCTTTTAGTCCCTCTGACATGATACGCCCACGTCCAACTCCCCTGTCCTGAATTTCTCTCATTCTCATCTGGTCACCCTGAATATACACATCAACATGAATCCAACATGTTATCAGCAATGCTATGAATCCTTGTGAAGTCATGTGAGCTACAGAACCTACTAGATCACTGCGGCACCATCAACAGTTCAACAGTGAACCAGTATAATTGAAGCATATCGTCCAGTTAGCTGTGTTATTATCCTAAATGTACAGACACTTGGCTCTTGGCTCTTGTGAGCCACAGTGGATGAGCAGCTAACATTAGCCATGCTAC